>CALNXI010001023.1:16233-40450 GCA_942486025.1 Porites evermanni | reverse complement strand
ACAAATGTGCTCTAACCCAACCCCGTTGTCGTGTTTAGCAACACAAAAACAAGGAAAAAAAAAAAAAAAAAGTAAGAAACAGGGTTTTCCCCCCCGGGGCATCCCCGGCGGGCCCCCCCCCCCCGTCCCCACACTTCCTGGCCCCCCCCCCCCCCCCCCCCCCCCCCCACCCGACACCGCTTAACTTAAGGGGCGCTATTAAAATGGAGTTTCATGGGGTTCCATTGGCGAATAAACTTGGATGGGTTCGTTTCAGAAATACGAAGATGAGTTTGTCTACGGGCTGCTTTGGGTGCCTCTCAAAAATAGTATAACCCTCAACGGAGACTACAAATTACCTATTCTGTGATACTTTTTTACAGCAATACTTGGTTGGCATATATCTTCAATGACGGCCTCTGACGTGCAGTGACTATGAGTTTAAGAAACCTATCAATAGAAACACGCAATAAAATAAAAATTGCGTAAATGCAGGATAAAGAAAAAGTCAAGTCCACTATATTTGAAAAATTTCTAGAATGCACTGCGTCTAAACAGCATCTATTCGTGCTTTTCTCTCTATGTGAACTGTCCATCACTGTCGTTGCCGTGGCGATTGTGAGACCAATTGCGACTTGTAAGCAGATAAAGCGGAGATTACAAACTGTGCGTGGTTTCATTGAAGTCATCTGTGGGAATAAAACTCTTTCGGCGTATATGACATACACCAGTCCAACAACAAAGCTGGCTTGAAGACTTGAATGCAGGAAAACAATAGTTGAACAGGTGACAGCATGGGTCTTGTGATGACTAAAAAGACGAATTGCAAATACTACCGTGGAATTTTCTAAAGTGAAACCAAACCACTCCAACGAGGAAGGCAACACGATAAACACAACGAGGTTGTCATGAAGAGTTGAGATTCGCCTCAGACGTCTTGATTCTTTTGCAAAAATCATTGAGAGTAAAGCCATCGTGTAATAAACCAGCGCAGCAATAAAAATGAATCGATACCATACTATTGAGTGAATACATTCGGAACCAAAGTGATTCAGGCCTTTAATAGTCCCAACCGCGTTTGAAAAAGTGTTGTTCATCTCAGAGATAACTTGTTATATTGTTCACTAATTTTGAGTCTTCACGGTTGCAGTGGAAACCATTGGACCATCGATGAATTCAATTAAGCTACCCGCTGTTTCCTTGTCCCGCTGTTAATTTCAAAGTAATTCATTTCATTGTCCCATAACTTTACTTTTTTGCCCTAGTTAAAGACGATTAACCGGAAGATGAATAAGCACTTGCCTGCTATCTACAGTCCAATCCGAGGGTACTTATTCATGAAACAGTTTCTGTTGTCTTTTATAATTAATTAGTTGGTGAATTTCAGGCATCAAAAGATATATAGTGAACCAAGGCGATAAACTACCAGCCAATTGTCAAGCTGTGACAAGGATTTTTTTTTTTTTTTTTTTTTTTTTTTTCGTACCTTAATTTTTTTTTCCCCCCCAATTTTTTTAAAAAAAAGAGTCAATTTGACCTCTCCCACAATTACCAAAATTCATTTATTTTTGTTTATTTTTTTTTTAAAAATTTTCATCCATTTTTCATTTTGGAAAAATTGTTCTTCCATCCTTCCCTGCACGTCGCTTTTCCCTTTTTCTTTTTTTTTTTTTTTTTTTTTTTATCTTGTTGGTGAACTTCCAGACTAAAAACTTTTTTTGTTCACCAATGTTTTTTATTTCTTTTTTTTTTTTTATTTTTTACAAGGATTTTTTTTTTTTTTTTTTTTGCTGTTCAGTACTTTAATTGTCTTTCGCCACCATATTTATTAACATGAAGACGTCATTTGACGACTACTACAAGTACCAAAATTCATTTCATTTTGGTTAATTTTCTATTTAAAATTGTCAATCGTATTTCGATTTAGCAAAAAGTAGTCCTTATTTCCACAGGACAGTAACACAATATGGGATTCTGGTCCACTTTTGTCGTACTCAATAAGTCTGTTATTGAAATTGGAAGTAAGAAACACTGCCACAATCAGTAATCACGCTTCATGCCATATGTCGTCAAAGACGTACTTTCTAATTCATAAAACTGGCATAATTTGATTCACCGCATGGGCGCCTTTGAGAATCTTACAACGCTTTGTATGCTGAGTAAAATAACGTACTAGATTTTGATTTTAACAAATGATGAAAAACAATTTTAACAACAACCCAGAGATAACAGCTAATGTCAATCAACGCAACATGACACTTGATTCTCTAACTCAGTGGCCTGGGGTATGCCTGAGTATGACACACAGATAAAATCTGTGTTGACTTAATTTTGCCATGTATTGAGTGTAAAGCCTTTCTCTGTGATGGAGAATAGCTTGACCGGCTGCTGATAGCAAGTAAAATTTCCGTTAAAGATTCCGACTTTTCGATTCACTTGCGTTTTTCACCAAATCTGCAAACAGTCCACCTTTTCTAATTAGGACGTCAGGCTTCTCAAACTCCATAACGCGTCCACCATCAAGAACCAAAACCTTATCGTAATCCATAATTGTGTCGAGTCGATGGGCAATGGTTAGCACTGTGGAATCATTAAACTTGTGACGAATGACTTCCTGGATGAGATGATCAGTCTTGAAGTCCACATTAGCTGTGGCCTCATCCATTATAATGATCTTGCTTCTTTGCACCAATGCACGGGCAAGACACACCAACTGCCTCTCTCCGACACTGAAGTTCGATCCTGATTCTTTTAACTGGAAGTTCAGCTGCCCAGGAAGTTCCTCTACCATTCCTTTTAGCTGCACGTCTTCGAGGGCGTTCCAAAGCTCTGTGTCCGTGAATCTAGAGAATGGGTCAATGTTTCTTCTCAGGATGCCTCCAAACAGGACTGGATCTTGGGCGATAACAGCCATACATCGACGAGCTGATTGAAGGTCGATGCCCCCAATATCGACACCATCGACGAACACCTAATCAAGATAAAACCATTTTGATCATAACTTTTGAGGGCGCATAGTAGTATAGTAGGGGTGTTTTAAGCCTTTTTAATTGGGGGGAGGGGTAGGTATCTCATTATAGGAGCATGAATGCACTAACGCACATGAAGTCATGAAGAGGTATCTCATTGCGATTATGTATCTTTCTATTGCTGCGTTGTGCCTAGTAGAACCGATTTGACAAGTTTTTTTTATTTTTAGATCGATGCTGTTAAAAAGGCGACGCAAGCGAAGACTCAACTAAAAATCTGAGGAATTTAACGTCTTAACGCAAAAAACTAATTTGAAACGTAAAGCTACTCGAATTTACATTGATGAATCTTTTCCTTAAACACAAGACATCAATAAAGCTAATTGCTTGTTGCTGACAGTGGGGGTTATGTAATTGGTTTTAATAGTAATTGTCACAATTGCTGTGCTTAGACAAAGTAAAATTAATGGTTAGTCAATTAAATGCGATAATGTAACAGATGTCATTGTTTATTTTTACTTTTGTTGGTCATGCGTGCCCTTCTTTAGGTATGTATGGGTCATTGCTTTATTTAGCCATAATGATCCCATGATTAATTCAAGTTGCAGCGGGATCATTCTTGTGAAGGCAATACGCGCCAACGTCTCTGTCATTCAGTGAGACGCCTTGTTTATCGCGTTATCAGCGTTAATATTATCTTGTCCACTTTAATTTTAGCGCTCATTAATAACTAAGAAAGAAAAAAGGAAATCTATTTCATATTACCTTTTTAACCAAGAAAAAACAGCAAATTTTGATTTGGACTGTTCTGGATTTATCGATCCCTTTATGATTTATTATAATTTAAAAGGAAAAATCAAAGTCCATTTTAGAAAGACGTGGCTAGTTAAACTTTTCCCGTTGTCTGGAAACCCTTTGAAACACTCACCCTCGTGTTTACAATAGTTCATGACAGAAGTCTTAACACACTTAACTCAGAGCCGCAAGGCTTTTTGTCGCGCCAACTAAATCAAAGTGTCTTTGCAATTTTGAGACTGAAAATGTCTCTTTGCCTTGTTTTCCAAGCTTCTAATAATCACCTATTTAAAACCTATTAATAATCAAGTCAGTGTTGACATGAAGATATTGCACTACCTTTCCTTCTGGATCAGGCATGCGCAGTAATGATGCGACGAGTGATGATTTCCCAGCTCCTGTTCGACCAACGACTCCTATTTTTTCTTTGTCAGAAATAAACAAATTTATGTCCTTCAGAACTCGTGGCCCACTTTCGGTGTACCTGAAAGACAAGTCCTTGATGTCGATCGTCCCCTTTGTGGGCCATGAATCCGGTGGCTGGATCTCTGTATTATAACCGGCCTCTTCGTCCAAGTTACTGTACGTTATTACTCTTTCTACCGAAGTCATGAGATTTTCCACTTCAGAACTTATTCTGATGCTAAATGAGACTTCATCCACGGCTTCCAACAGAAACGTAAGAGACAACCCTGCAAGGGCTGAAGGGAAATAATATATATGGCTCTGATCAAATAAACTACGCCAACGAAGAAACTACTCTGGCTAAGTTCGTCTGCAGAACAGCGCCAGAGTCCTTGTTCTGAGCTCCAACATGTGTATAAGGTTTTGAGTACCCGCCAAGATTGGCCTGTTAAAAAAGCCGTTGTCGATTTGCTAATCAAGTTGAAAGGAAATTCTTATCGCTCCTCCGGTATTTCGTTGAGTCTGTTGGGGCCTAAGAACAAGGATCTCGGCGCTACTTCGCATACGTTATAAGTCTGTGACGCAGACCATGGTCGGACAGACGACTCTGGGAAGTTTTGCCATGATAATAGGGTTACTAGCCGGCGAATACAGCCGTCTCTACACTCCCTGGCGCTAAGAACGTTTCGCAAGAGAGTCGAAATCAGGCTCCGCCGCGAAACGCCCAAGCCACACGGAGAATTGAAAGGCAGCTAAGAAAAGAGAGAAAGATATGGCTATCAGCACTGCAATGCATGCTACAAAACAACTTTTTTCCTAGCCTAGAGTCCGTTTTTCAACGGAGACGATGTTGGCCTTTAAAAGGAAAAAGGGTCATTTTGGTCTCGGCATGGGCAGATTTAAGGGTTGGCCGAGGGGGCCGCCACCCTTTTTTTCCTTTGTATTCTATCTAGTTGAATAGAGCTATTAAGTGTCCCGGTTACCCCATTTCTGAATTTTCTGGATTCACCCATGGTGGGTGTTCCCAAGAAAACAAACCTGGGCTTTGGGCAACAAGGACAGCTCCAACACCTGCAGCAGCAACCATCAAGCTACATAGAAGGGTCATACGAAGAGCAAGCCACTGGGAACTGGTTATCACCATCATTAAGGCTGACGTGTTCTCATCCTGGTAACTAACAATAAAAATGAAAAAAGAAGGTCATAAATGATGTTTACAAACACCGACTTCTTTACAGCACCTTTCAAACCTGCAACAATAAAACTCGATAACTTTCAGGTAGGAATTGGGAAACGAAAACTGTTGCTTTGAACGGAAGCAAGTTCTGGTATTGATCAGAAAGTAACGATCCTAAATGCGACTCAAGATGATCCACTGGAAGCTCGGATAAATTCTAGAGAACCACCAAGTGTGATGATCAGTTTTCAGGGGCACCCAACGTCAATTTTCGGAAAATATCTGTTCGCGGAAGACGATTTGAGATCTAGGATTTTCGGAACATTTGTTGCAAAATTTCCTGCTTGCCTCCCTCTCCTAGGATTTTCGAACATCTTAAAAATGGTATAATTGGCTATTTTTAACGTATTTTTACCCTAAAAAGGTCACCTATAATTTTCGGATCACTAAACTTTCCGCTAGGAAATCCGAACAGATGAAGAATTTTTAGGAGATGAAAATCTGCCTATATCTACCGTTTAAACACTAAAATACGTTTAACAATGCTTTAATTAAATGGTTTTGAACTATATTCTCGTTGTGTGCCCCTAAGTTTTGGTAAGTACTGCAGGACTAGGAGGATTGGTATACGGTATGCAAAAGTCTGGTAAAACGCTTACTCAATTTCCTAATAATTAACAATTTTTTAATGAGGCTGAGTATCATCTGAAGAATTATATAGATCGAGGAGGGTGTTATCCAACGAGGCCTAGTTTAAAGACAAGGTTAAACATGCTTACCTCCATCGATGTTAAGTTCATCTTCGATAGCGCATGTTAATCGGCAAGTTTAGGAGATATAGGGTTGTTCGGCTCCGCAAATATTCTCCAAACAGCAGATGTACATGTCGTCCGTCGAGTTGTCTTCTTGCTGTTCTTGCTAGCAAATAGTTCGCCTATTTATTCCTCTCGTGAAACGAGTGAAATTTTCCGCCATTTTTTTTTACTCTCTGCCAAAACAACTCCACCTCGTCCGTTTTCTCAGTTAACGGTTCCATAATCTGGCAATTTGCTACACGATTGACCTCATTTTTCATATATCACAAAATTCTTCGAAATTTGGTCGACGAAAGCTGGTTGTGATAAATTCTCTGTTGCGTGGGATTTTAGCCAATCAGAAACGAAGAAATTTATTAAATGAATAATAATGGCGGATATGAAGTAGCTATGCTTCTGTTATGTTTGGGCATATTATCTACTCGTTGGGGTGTATCGACATACCACTTGCATGCCCTTAGCCGCCTCCAACCATTCAAACAAAGCTCTTTACAAAGTAAGCGTCTAGATTTCCTTCATAATGACCAACCAGGTTATCCAAGCCACGTAGGACTGACTGAAAACTGTATTAAACCGATAGAGCGCAAGCAGGACCGTACGTCAAGTAGCATAAAGTCAGTTACTTAAGTTGACGAGTGGGTGTGAAAGAGGGCTGCGTAAGTTCTAGATTTGTTGGTATTATTTCAGAAGGAGTTGTTTGCCAAATTGGGTGCTTTTGTGACTATAAAGGTCCCTGTAACTGGAACCAATCTCTTTAAAATGATCTTTGCGCTTGTGGTAGGATGACTTATAAAACAAGAATTTAGTTGAACGGCCTGTACATGAATAATTATTATCACTGCATTATACTACGCACTTGAATAGTTTCCTTAGGAAATCCTGCTCCTTTTGTGCCGAACGAATTATCTCTAATCCTGCAACTGTCTCAGAAATGTGCGAGTACACAGGACTGCACGTGATAGCCTCCAACCGCTTGATTTCCCTGGATGACTTCAAATAGTAACGTCCATAATAAAAGGCGACTAAAACAAGAGGAACTGCAATGAAAATAAGCCAAATATTTGCTACTACTGGCAGCAGTATAGTGCTCGTTGCAAATAAAACAGTTTCCACAGCCGTCAGGAATTGAGGAGTAAGGACATCATCCATACTGCCGATGTCTTTGGAAAATCGATTTAAAGTGCGTCCTACAGGAGTTTTGTCAAAGTAAATCAGTGGTGCCTTTACGACTGAGACCACCATCTTGTTGTGTAGTCTCTCCGAAGCTTTAAGGAGCGTCCAATAAAAAAGATACGAGCAAATAAAGTTGGCCACAAGGGATGAGCTGATCAAGGCTCCATAAATTTTCAGTGTCCTTGATGATCTCTGTTGCTCTTGGGTCATTTCTGCGACCTGTGATGCCCACCAGTGAGACATCATCAATAACACTTTAAAAAAAGAACAAAAAACCGACTTAACAAAATGAACCAGAGTTGTTGTCCCTATCAAATTAGGCCAATCTAGGAGGCTATCTTCCTGAACCTGGTTATATATTTCAAGTAAAGCTTCTACAAGAACGTAAACGATGGAACAAAGAGCACTAGGACATTGTCCCTCCCAAGTAACAAAACTTAGCGTGCCAAATTTATTAAAAGATTTTTACTTTAGTTTAAATGATCCCACTGTTTTAACTCTTGACCATGATTTAAATTCAACTTTTTCTTCTCACCATGTCGCCGCGCCGCGCTCTTCCCAACTACGCCTAAAATTCCGACGTTCCTTGGCAGTAGGTGAACCATGTCTATAACACCATATTTTTAAGGAAAAAAAAGCCAAGATATTATTCTTGGAAAAATCCTGTAAATATAGTTTATAGTTACCTTTCACTCCAAGAATAAACAGGAAAAGGCAGAGTATTACAGGAGCAGAATACGCTGTCCTGAAGTACTTCCAGTAGAGCTTCCAAGTTATGGAACCAGTGTTTCTGTCTTCCTCATCTTCCTTCAAATCTTGATTTCCCTCAGTAGTGAGTAAGTTCTCTAATGACCGTTCCGAATTATCTCCCTCTAAATTTCCAGGTATATTGGCATCGCACCGTCTAGAATTGCAGGTATTGGAGCCTTCCTTTAAAAAGCTAGTTTTTCCTTTCACCAGGACACCATTACTTAGCACAATGACGTTATTTAGTTCTGTTAAATAGTGCAATTGGTGAGTAACGAAAACACGGGTTTTACCGGACAAAAATCCACAAATACACCTTTCAAACAGACTTTTTCCGACTTTGGCGTCCACTGCGCTAAGAGGATCGTCCAATAGATAAAGATCAGCGTCTGAATACAGTGCACGTGCTAAACTGACACGGACCCGTTGACCACCACTTAGGCTTACACCACGGCTCCCTATTTCTGTTAAGTCACCAAAAGAGAAGTGTTTCAAATCGGTTTGCATACAACAAATGTCAAGTATTTCATGATATCTAGCTTCATCAAAACGTCTTCCGAACAAAACATTATCTCTTATAGTTCCTGAGAAAACCCAAGGGATTTGTGGTACATAAGCAACTGCTCCATCAAACAATATTGTTCCATTAATGGCAGGAAGCTCTCCAAGTATGGCCATTAAAAGAGATGATTTTCCACTTCCAACCGATCCAGTCACAGCCATCATTTGCCCATTCTTCAAAGAAAAGGAAACATCCTTTAAAGCCATCCTCTGCTCATGTCTGTCCCAAGATGCCGAAACGTTCAGAAGGATAAGATCATTGGTCTCAGTACCTAGAATCCCCCCTTTGTTTGATAAGGAAATCAACTTTGCTTTTTCAACCTTGATGTTCTCTTGCCTCACAGTTGATGCTATATCCTTCAGACTCAGACTAAGGAAGCCACATGGACCACGCCTAGAAGCAAACGTGATACGTCTCTCACTGTTTGTCGGTGTTAACAAGAATTTCTCAATCCGAGTGATTGCAGTATTTGCTTCAGCCATCAAAGGCAAAAAGTATCCCATAGCAAGAGAGACGGAGAAATTGATAACGTTTAAGGTTGAAATAATGGTAAACATGTTAAAAGCAGTGATTTGTTCCCCTGCTTCTATCAGTGTGACAACAGAGATGAACCCAGCGAGAGGTGCAATTGTGTAAGCCATCGACAACAGGCTGGATATAACAAGTCCTCTTATTCTAATGTACCACATTTCCTTCCTGTTTGGAAGACAAATGAAAGCATTATGGTCAGTTATTAAAAGAAAAACATTTAGAACGCCTTTGTACTTTTATTTTCCAAGCTTTTATTTATAGTAACAGCATGTTTCAAAAGTATGACGATCATTTTATTTACTGACGTAAGTTTAATTTGTGATACGTTATTGAAAGAGAAGATAGAGACAGGTTATATGGAAGGAGAGGAGAATACTTGGTGAGGAATTCGACTAATTGGGGAGGCGAGTGAAAATAGGAACGGTTTCTGGAGGAAAATTACTGCATTAGTGACAGAGTTGTGGTGATTCACATCGCCCAGATAATATTTAATCCAGTTCAATTTACCTTCTTAGTTGTTTAATTATTTCTGTAAAACTCCATTCCCAAGCGTACATTTTGACAGCTCGAATACCGGATATGATCTCGTTCATCACCTCCAATCTTTTATCCGTAGCTACAGCAGTTTTGTGGCGTAACTTGCCGTTCTTGTGTGACATTGTGAAAATATAAATGAGTAAAAGTATGTAAGCACACATGCCTACTAAAGCTCTCCACCCAATTAGGACCAAAAGAACAACAACTGAACCCAAAATATAGAATGGAGCAGGAAGGGTATAGTGTAGCCCAAATACGAGTTTCTCCAGTTTCTGAGCGTCGTTTGTTACGAGGTTGATTGTCTTGCCAGTGATTATCTTCTGAACATCACTTCGTTTAAGTTCTTTCAGGATCTGCGTTTATAAAAAGAACAGGCGCATTAATCGGCCAAATTTTTGTTAGTGAAAGTTAAGGGCCATCTCACTTTATTTATTTTCAAAAAGCTAAAACCTTTTTTCGCATCAATTCAATTTGTAAAATAATGGCCCGTATTTGTTTTTTAAGACTATATGTAGGCATTAAAACTGTTTTCTGTCATCTGTTGCAATAGGTGGCAAGGATGGGGATGGATTACAACATGAAAAAGTTTTGCCACCTTTTTCAAGTTTTAATGCTATGCCTCCAAAACTCACCAAAAAATTAATGTGATTAGTGCTTGCCGATGAAATTTCTATGATTTGTTCTTCATAACTCTACACTGAAGAGTATTTTGTGAATGGGTAAAGGCACCAAGAAATGAATTCAGCACAAAAAAATTGTCCTAAAACAGCTGAATATCCTCGTGATATAGCCCCTTTAATTTATTAAATATGCAAGTGCTACGAACGTCCTCAAATGAACTCCCACCACTAGCAGTGGCAGTGTTACACTATTTACTGGGTACTAATTGAATACACTGGGTAGTAATTGGTTTGATCCAAATTCTCTGACTCAAGATCAGAAAGACACATGTATTACCCTCACAATTTAAACACTGTCAACTGAAATACATGAAAGAAAAACTCTATCTTGTAATCTTTGGGTGTATTCCATTGGAATGATCCAAATCAGGACTTATGAAGCAAGATCGCCCCGATCATGGTGAATCAAAGGAATTGCAAGGAATCGTCGGTAACTTGGATGAACCAGGATAGGGGTAATAATGCGGATTGTAAATCGTGCTCCGGATCAGTCTGAATGGCACGCCAGGCGTTTGTAGAGGAGAGGACCTGGGAAAATGAAGTGCGCAGAGAGAACCGGACGCCTGTCTCATTCTCGCTTGTCTCAAATCCCCCTTTACTTTGCCAATCAAACGCCAAAAAGTTCGTTCCTTTGGGATGACACGGATCTGCCTGCGTGGCAAAGAAAAGAAAAGGGGGAATAAGGAAAGCGAGAACGGGATGGGTGCACTTCCTCGCGATCTTGTTCACTTTATTTTCGCTTTCCTCTCCTCTAAAATGCCTGCCGTCTAGAAACGTCTGCCGTGTAGTCTGATTCGGCTCGGCAAGATTTATGATCCAGAATCACTCGGATCATGTTAGATCAAAGGTACTGGCGAGTCCCTGACCAGAAGAACTTTAACTGTTATTTTGATACAACATGACCAGAGAGATATCTTCACCCCAAATTAAGGAAGGCACCCTTTTTTGAAACGATATAAAGGGAGAACTATCACCTTTTCGTAGATAAGGCCAATGCAGGACACTTTAAGTCGATTGCTCCAAATCTCTGCCATCGAAGCTGAGTGATTCTTGGAGAATCCTTTAAAAAGAGCTAAAATAATTATTCCAGTAACGAACACATATGAAGACATTGAAGCGTCACCTTGTGATTCCCTCACAAACTCCGACAGAAAAAACCACATTAGCGTCGGCAGTAAAATTGTACACAAGAAACGACACAGAACTAAAACAAACATCAAGGTGTATGCCTTCCACGAAAACATTCGAGTAAATGCTCTCCACAAACGAGGTTTACGATCACTTGGTAGGCAACTGTTAATTTCATGTTGCCACTCGCTCTTCAGTTTGCCAGCAAGATACTCCATACTATCTTCTGTACGAACAGGGAAAATGTCTTCTTTTACCAGAGGTCTTTTGCTGCCAAGCCGCAGTATGGAGTTCATCCAACCCAGAGTTGCACGGGTGAGCCAGTTTGCTGTTTCGTAAGGATGAGAAGAGGCTACTTTCTTGTTGCATGATGGATCTTTCTTCTGCCTGTTGTGTTCCATTTTGTCTCTAAAAAGAAACTGCGAAGAGAAAAACAGGTGTCGAGGGAATTTCATTATTCTAGATTTGTACTAATTTGTTTGCAATAGTCATGACAAAAATGAAAACAGTAAAATGATGAAGATTCCAGGAAAACCAGAGAGAGACATCACACATTGAAGAACACAGTCAACCATAAGGCTGAAAAATCGTCTGTTTTAATTTTGAGTGAAAAAATTATATATTGCATCTACACAACAGCGAGTATATAAAACTGGTCGAGTGCATCGATATCTTTACGGATGTTCGTATAAATGAATCTCTAAAGATGTGCTCGGACACCAGGCCCGGGTTGCTCGAAGCATGGTTAGTGCTAACCAGCGTTAAATACCATGGAAACCTATACATTTTGATACCTCTTAACCAACGGTTAGCGCTAACCAGGCTTCGAGCAACCGGCCCCAGGGTGATACCACGATTTTGGCTGAGGATTCCGAAAAAAAGCTATCTATCATGGTTTGGAGGCAGCGTGGCAGAGTGGTGAACGCATCGGACTGGTCATACGGCTGTTCGAGTTCAAGATCTGCTTTGACTACAAGCGGGATTTGTTCTTGGTCATCCTGAGTTCAATTTCTCGTTCATGCTCTTGTAAATGACCAACTGGTTGCATCCTGCCAGTTGGGACTATCGACCCTGTTAGGTCACATTTGAATTATTCGTTATGAATCATTTGCATGAGTGGAGTGCCGTGTAAGGGAATGGATTCCGGATTCCGGATTCCATACCCCAAGATTCATGATTCCTTTTTTGTGGGGCGAAACGGAATCCTTTTTCTTCTTTTACCAGCGGGGAGGGGGGAGGTGGGGGGTTAGCAATTTCTGGTGTTATTTGCAAGCAGTTCTGGTTTGATTAATGCATAAGCACGTTCATGAGTTGGGCACTGAGAAAAGTTTCCACGTCGTTTTTCCACGTGAGACTGTGGATTAATAGGATTTGATATCATCTTAATTTCAGTTGAAATTATTACTGAAACCAGAGGCTGTAGTTTTATCAGAGGTACCGACTACAACGCCTAAATGAGTAGAGATTTTATGTATTAGCATATGTCTTTTTAGTGGTCAAGCGTTTAAAATTTACATTGATACAGATGGCTGCATAATGTATATGAATAAATAAATTTCGTAAAAAAAAAGACGCCACTGAAAGTATACATGAAATTATAGAATGCGAGCAGTCTCTTATTTTTCTTTGCAAAGTTACTGCACGCGAAACCCAAGCACGCGAGCCGCAATAAACGAGAGCGTAACGTAAGGTCATAGTTTGCAATCGCGCTGGCTGAGATAGGAACTAAAGGGATTTTAAGAGAAAAGGCAGACTGCAAGCAGTCTAGGACTGCAAGGCAAATGTACAGACCCTTAATGTCGGCGAAATACAACCTCAACCCGTAAAGAATAAAAGATTGGGTATTCCCTGAGAAAGTAACTGTAGTTTAGTTTAGTTTGTCTTAAGCAATCATGCCTGCGCAAATTGCATTAACGTTTTTCCTCTTTCCAACAGCGTGCGATTAAACTGACTGAGTTCATTTAGCCTAAGGCATCCGCTAAGATCGACATGACGACAAATAATACCACTGAATCGCGAAGCCAACATCAATTGCCGGACAGCGGATAAGCTCTCGTTATCACCTAAATGTTACTCTGTTACCAGACTTATTAAAAAAAATTCCTCTAAATGAAGCCCAAACGACTGATTCATATGGAAACAACATTGGAAAAGAGTTCCTTTAAAGTGAGCTTGTAGCCATCCTTTTCCTTACCGAATCTTTGACTAACATTGAAACACATAATTTTTTAAGTCACTGGTGTCTGGTTATTTTTGCTCTTGTATGAATAGTATAGATCTATCATTGGGACAAGCTCAGCACGTATACATACCTTTTCTCAGAGGGCACCTCTAATTTTCAATAAAACACGAGGAAAATAAATCTTACCAGCCATAAGTGTTCATACCGTTAAGTAAGGAGAAAGGAGTATTTAAATCAGTCATGCTTGGGCTGACAGACGTCGTCGACTGGACCTAACAAGTTTATGAATGCCATTTGCTTTTCCCTATGCCACTTCCTGTTGTATGTATTTTTAGGTCAGTTTCTGACCTCCCGAAGAGATCTGGCGATTTTATGGGCGGGGGGCACTCGCAAAATTCAGGCTAGTTAACGGACCATTAGAAAACTTATGGGGGGCGGGCGAAGTACAAAAAAATATTCGCGCAAGTAAAAATTAAATGAAAAAAAATTAATGCACGCCAATTAGCCCTAAAAAATATTCATACTATGGCCTAAAAAAAATTCATACAAGGAATTTGATAACAAAAAAATTCCTGCGGATCGAAAATCCCCCCCCCCCCCCCCCCCCCACCCTCTCTCAATATCTGTACCTAAGTATGAAAAAAACAAAAAAAAATATCAAAGACGAGCGAAACCAAAAAATATAAAGGAAAGATCTCTTTTGTTTTATCCAGTTGTAAAACAACAACAACCGCACAGGAGGTAGAAGCGGCAGATCAATCCCAACCAAAATGTTATTCAATAACAAAAAAATACCTGAGGATCGAAAATCCCCCCCCCCTCCCCCGCCATAACTTTTCTAATGGTCTGTACCTAAGTATGAAAAGAACGAAAAATATTGACAGTTCCGTGTGAACCAAATCAATATCGAGTGAAGTTCTCTATCGTGTGAACCAGTTTGAAAGCACCCTTCCGAGAGCGGTAGGTAGACACGTCATGTCAATCCAACATATAGTGTCCTAGTATCCTTTGTATCCTATTCAAGGTCACTCAAGGTGACCCCATACCGATCACGTTGATGAGGTTGTTTGGACCTTCATTATCGAGAATGGAGTGGAATTTTCTGTCTGGTGTCGGCGCTGTTTTCCTTGGATACTATTCTCTAACGTTTGTTCTGCAAGTCCTTCATGGAATCAGAGCATTTGTTCTTCCAACTCTTGGCATAAAAAAGAATTTGAAGAAGTTAGGACAGTGGGCAGGTAAGGCCGGTTACATGCGCCTCGCATGTGCAAAGATCGAGTTGTTTCTAAAGTCTGTATCGTCTTTCTTTCCTTCCCAATTTCAAGTAGTTTTGGTAATTTTTAAACGTTCATTTAAGTTCCCAGATGCAAGAAGCTCTTAAATTATGTGTATTTTTTTTTGTGTGTACACTTTCTGCAAGCATGCCGAGGAGCTGACCTCATTGCTCAACAAACAGTGTATCAGAATTTTGTACAACTGCGTGCCGCGTGACCAACTTCAGCTCATTAGACGTCGGTTACATTGTTCACTCCATTATTAAATACTAAATTGAATGTACGTTGCTGTCTTTGTTTTGTGATTGTCGTAGTAGACATAGTGGCAAGCTCCCCTTCCCTTTCCTGCCCTGCTGCCAGAGCGCCCTGCAGAGCTTGCTCGCAGGCTAAAAAGATCCTTTGATCACCCCAGTCACTTGACATCTGGAGTACAATCCCCCCCCCCGGGATTTACCCCAGCTGTAGCTGAAGGGTCACCCAAATCAAATTATCTCACAAAAATTTGTGAGATTTAAGATTCAAAATCTTAATCGAACATTTTTTTAATGAACGTATCTGACTGGACAAATTATTTAGCTATCTGCAAGCATGTCCAAGACTTTGATATTTAGACAACTATTAAAACAAATCCAAACAACACAAAGTTCATTTTTCAAACTCTTAGTACTTCCTCAGTAGACTTTTGAAAAAGTGTAGTTAAGCCCATCAGCAATACATGTAGATAGTTGTGGGGAAGGTACCTGGTGAAACCAAAGGGAGCTGCAATGGAGCCTAAAATGTAACCATGAAAACCCTGTGAGATGCACCCACCAGGCGCTGTCCCACTGAGAATCTCAGAGGAGAATTGCACATATACTTACCAAAAAATGTCCAGAAAGAAGGGAGGGTTGGGAGCAAAAACAGCTACAGCTACTGCACGCAAAGGCAGTGTGAGCAAAATGATTGGCTTGTGAAAGTGCTGTAAAATAACTACAGCCCTGCTAAAACCCAAGACCAAGACTGCCCCACATATGATTATTGGTGGAGACCGCTGGCCAAGATTGTCTCTAACATTGTCTCTAACACAGGACTGGGACCCAGGTCCCAACCTGCTGACCCCTCATCCACACTGTCTGCCTAAAATGTGCGTCCTTCAACAGGGATGGCTGTAGCCCCCCCACCCCCTTCCGACTATTTTTCAAAAATGGAGACTTATATAGAGAGTATCCTCAGCCTCCCCACTTCCAAACAGTAGTCAGCCTCATCCCCCTCCTACCATTTTGAAAAGTGTTGCATTGTACCTGTTCAGCATTATTGATTCATGAGTGACATTAGAAAAAAAAAGACAAAAATACTCTTGCAGAGAGCTGAGATAATCTTACTGTGAAAATCAGAAAGCCGTGGTCACAAGAAATATTTCTGGAATGTTATTTTGTTGTACTAAAGGACAAAGCCAATTAGGCTTGGGAGACCAACCCTCCAAGTTGCGACCTCTCTTTTGAGCAAGGGTGGCATAGGGGAGCAAGGGTTGGGCAGTGGTGAGAGCACTTGCCTTCTACCAATGTGGCCTGGATTCAAATCCTGGTGTCAACACCATATATGGGTTGAGTTTGCTGTTGGTTCTCACCTTTGCTCCAAAAGGTTTTTCTCTAGGTACTCCAGTTTTCCCCTCTCCTCAACACCCAACATTCCTGAATTCCAGTTCAACCAGTAATCAGGGAGATAAAGAACCGCTACAAGGATGTGCTGCCTCTAAATCATTATTTATTTTATTTATTGTTTATTTATTTTCTTGTTCCCCTTGTCAACATTGGTACATTAAACTAATACTGTTGGGAATAATATCACATGCTGTGATTTTCTAATAATTTTGGACATTATTTGTATTTTGCTTTAGTTATTACAGGGTGTACAGATGGAATAGGAAAAGCTTATACTCAAGAGGTGATTTTAGAATTGAATAATATTGTAAATAATAAAGATGGTTATTTATGGTAAAAGCAACATTTTCTTATCTCTGTTACATGACTTAATAACTTGGAAGACTTGATTATTGTAACTCAATGCAATGGGACATGCTTACGAAGTTAATGGTTCTCAAAATGGTCAGTTACATGTATCTTAACATAACTGCTTAATATGAACCTTACAATTTATTGTACATTTCTCCTGCATACAATAAACTGCCGCTTATAACCCCAAGGCTCTACTCACAGTATAGGCCCTTCCAGTTATCGGCCCATCAGCGACCCGTAAACCCAAAAATACTCCTTTAGATAACCCCCATCCCCCCACCCCCAGCTTGTATTGAAATAAATTTGATTGGTTATGACATTTTGAAGCTTGATTAAAAATCAGCTTGTTTCAAAGCGCTTTCTTTTATTCTGGTTATACTGTAAGCCCCTCTGTTCATAAGCCCTTCTAAAAATATTTGCAAAGATGTAAAAGCGCAGGGCTTATATACAGTTGAGTAGTTTATGGTTGGAGCTAAGTGGAAGCCTTGTTCTGGTGATTACTTTCTTTGCCTAATAATTGATGTTAATTATGAGATAGAATAATGTTGCAGACATACTTTTCTTAGTTTTTTATACACTTTCTTCAATCCTTCTTGAAATCTTCTAATAAGCTGTGCCAACCAAGTACTCTACATCTTTATAATAGTGCATTGGAAGTTTTGTCATAATTTCTGTTTTGCTCTCCAGCTTGCAAGGCAAGGTTTCAAGGTGGTTCTTATCAGTCGCACTAAGGAAAAGTTGGAAAGTCTTGCTGTAGAGCTGAGTAAGATTGATCACTCATCAATAATAAGCAAATAATCAGTTGTTCAAAATCCCAACTGACAGGTGGTAGATCATGGCTGTTTACACATGTAGGCGTGGCCAAGGACTACTGCCAGGGCCCTCCCTAGTCTGAATTTCAAATACAGTCGTATCACGTTTTACGGAGTACAATAGGCCATGTCCCATCTTTGTATTGTCTGTTGCCATTTCATTGTTACTAGTCTCATGTCCCTGTTTCAAGGCTATGTTTCTTGTCAGAAGTTTACCCCAATGGGGCCTTGATGACTACTGAGTCACAATTATTATCCAGCTACTAGGTAGTGGTCAGAGCAGGACTCATGAAAGCCAGATCAACCTCCGGATTGCAATAAGACAGTTTCAAATTGTAAAAATTCATACTTGGTCTCAAGGCTGAAGGGAATAATTTATAACAAAAATAAATTATTATATTGCGACACTGCCAGGTAAACTACAAATTTAAAGACCAAGCATTTTGACAGGTTCTTAACCAGTTACTTTTACACTGACAGATTTCTGTTGTCTTAGCCCATGATACTGATTCATTAATTATAATTTGATTAATTGAATTTAATAATATTACTGCAAACTTGTATTCTGCTGCTTTAAAAAGGGAAAATTTACTTGTAGCGTTCATAACTGCTCCACTCACAAAAGGTGGGGCTAATCTAGGTAGGTAAAGCAAATGAATCCTTGCATGCTGTTACTACAGAATTTGATCAGTGTATTGTATGTGATAGGTAAAAATGTGTTTATGTGGCAGGTAAAATCCATTTTCGTGTTAAAACTAGTATTTCAACCTGTTAGGGTGAGCTTTTTGTCATGATTCTTAATCTTGTTACCTACTCACATGTAGATCAAAAGATACATGTAAGTAAAAACATAAACATTATGACTAAAGTAAAGAAGTACCTATCTAATGAAACCCTAATTAATATGTACATATGTACTACTCTTTCATATATCCTTATTTAATGTATGTTTCTATACTATACTGTGGGGTAAATATTAATAATATTATTATAGTCCTATTTATGATGTATTTAAACTTCAGAATAAGGTCATTAGAGAGGTTAATGATGTTCCTATTATGTGTCTCTTTTTCTTTGATATCTTGAATGATTTCGGACCCTCCAATTTTATAATACCAGTTTTATCAGTCAACAGAACATTAGCATACATATCATGTACACTGTAGGTATGTACCACTCGAAATGTCTCTTTAGAACAGTACAGTAGAACTTCAATAACTCAAAAAACTTTGATACCTCGAATTCCTTGTTAACTCAAACTAAATTTCCTTTCCCTTGATCAAAATGTAGCCGAAATTTACCTCACTAACTCTTATTCCCCGCTAACTTGAACTGTTCTTCAGACTACTACATACTAAAGTTATTGTTTTGTTTCCCAGAGGAAATATATGGTACTGAAACAAAGATTATTACAATGGACTTCACTGGGGGGGCTGAAATCTATGATGGCTTACCAGAGAAATTAGCTGGTCTTGACATTGGCATATTGGGTAAGTCTTCTTACCGACATTGTTTTTGTACATTTATAACACATTTATCTACATGTATTTTGTATAGTTTCTCCTGTATAGATCACTCAAAGGGCATTAATGCTTCAGGAGAAAAAAACATTTAAAGGCCTTGAAAGCCCTCTTTAAAAATATAGCATTTCTTCTTCTAAACCAATGCATTTGCTTTTACCACTTCAAAAGTAGTTTCAAGTGTCTTCAGCTTTTTAGTAACTCATACAAGTAAATTCAGTCTATTCTCTGAAGTAGTGTGAAATGTTGTAACCAAGAAAAAAAAAATTGCCCCTTAAAGTAACATTGATAATGTGTACAGTACATTTAAGCAATAGAAAACGTTTTCCGTGTTTGCATAGCCTGATATAAACACGAGAGGGGTTGGGAGAATTCGAGACAGTTATGCAAACCCGAGACGAAGTCGAGAGTTTGCATAACCGTCGAGAATTCTCCCAACGCCTCGAGTGTTTATATCAGGCTATGCAAACAGAGGAAAAAAGTTTTCTATTGCTTTTATAAAATAACTTTCCCGAGAAAAAAAACGCAAAACTCTTTGTATGGCACTGATTAAAAGAGAAATTCTTACCAGTCGCAAAATCTTGTCCACGAAGTCTTGTACGCGTAATCAGTTCTTGTTTTGCAAAAAGATGCTTAGCAAAATACGGATTTTTCTCGCTTAAAATGTCAGCTTAAGCGAAGAAAAATTGACTCACCTTCTTTGTAGCGATTTTCCATGTTTCAGCCGACAAAGGAATTGGTAAATAAAGTAAACTTGTCGAGTTTTGAACTCGAAAACTTTTTCAAATTCGTGCTTACGTGATTAGCGCGAGAAAAGCCAAGTAACTTGACGCCACAACCATGTTTACAAACTCTCATGCAAACACTCCTCTCGGCCAATCAGAGCGCGCGTACTATCTTAGTTATTTTATAAAGCATAATAGTATCTTGTAAACAGCTAGTAAAATGTAATCATACCACTAATTTTTATATTTATCTAACATTTTTTTAAAGCTTTTGGGATAAACACAAATGTAGTCATTTTGTTGTAGATGAATCGAATTCCAAGTTAATTTACTTAAATCTTATTTTTTTCAGTAAATAATGTGGGTGTTTCCCATTATCCAGAGTTTTTTGCCCAAATGAAACGAGAGGTAAGAAGCAAGCGATTAAAATACCATTTTGATTTAGGCTTTATACTTTTTCATAATCAAACATAAATGAAGTGTACATGTAATAATTATACTTTTTGTTTAATTGGTTAAAGGTAACAGGCATCAACAGGCAACATAATTATGTTTGTTTGTTTATTTGTTTGTTTTTACCTTGAATTAAATGTACGGTACTTTTTTACTTTAAGGATGCATGGAAAATGATGAATGTAAATGTTCTTTCTGTGACCATGGTAAGAGATGCAGTGTAACATACAAACAGTAAACATGTGTTAAGTACTTTGTTTGGTTGGAACAATAGAAGGTTATACTTCCAACTGCCAGGATCAGGCAAACCTGTTGGCTTTTTACATTGTTGTCAAGGAGTCAAAACTCTGGGATTACCAAGAAAATAAAACCAACTAGTGGTTGGTCAAGTTTGGACTCAAACCGGGGGAAGGGGTCCAGATTGCTACTCTGACCACACCTTGGTTGAGGTGACATGTAACAACAAACTAGTCGCATGATCTCCCACCTCAATCAGTATATAACATGCTACACCACTTACAGCATGGCTTTCGTCAGGGTCATTCCTGTTTACTGGAACTACGCCACTAACCTCCTTTCTAACTTGGCCTCTGGCAGTCAGACTGACCTAATTATTATTATTTTTTTTTTACCACCCTGGCTAATAATCCTCTTTCTGAGGGGTTGCTGTATTGGTAAATAATAAATAAATATATAATAATAACAGTTAGACAATGTCCATCTTTGGTATAACTATTCAAAGGTGGATGAATAAACCATTATTTCAGTGTACATGCTGCTTATAGAATCAAGAAAAGATTGCCCTCAATTCTCGCTCGTGCTTCTCATATGTTAGTTGATATACAGTACATAAAGTGTTTGTTAGTACTTCAAACTATGTATTTCTTCGCTTTGTATTTAATTTATAACTTGTTAATATTTTGTGCAGATGACTCATATAATCCTCCCTGAGATGGCTGCAAGGTGAGCTATATTTGTGTACAATCTGTTAAATTTACATCAGATGCTAGTTTTGTAGTGATAGGCTGGATAATAATATTGCAAGCATTACATGTAGGTAGGGTAAAGCATAGAAATCCCTCATCCACTTTGCTGGACAAGCTTAGTGTGCATGTATGCAGTGGCAGATCCAGACCTTCTGTTTAAGGGGGGGGAGGGGAGGGGGGCAGTGTAAGAAAAACTGTTTCTCAGCCCTTTTGGCCTCAGTTTGGTCTAAAAATGCTGGGGGGGGGGGGGGGGCGGGCCCCTCCCCTGGATCCCCCACTGACATGTTTGCAGGGGGAGTAGTCTTTTAGACCTGCCTCAACAGGACTGTTTGCATTTTGGCACTATCATTTTTTTGAAGGTTAATTTTTTCTTTGGTTTAAACTTTTTTTTCCTTTGCTTTGGTTTAGTGGGGGTGAGCTGAGGTGGGGGGGGTGGCGGGGGTGGCGTTGAGCTTGATGTTGGAGGGGGGGGTGGGGGGGGGTGAAGTGTAAGAAAAACTGTTTCTCAGCCCTTTTGGCCTCAGTTTGGTCTAAAAGTGCTGTGGGGGGGGGGCAGGCCCCTGCCCTGGATCCCCCACTGACATGTATGCAGTGGGAGTATGCTTTTAGACCTGCCTCAACAGGACTGTATGCATTATGGCACTATCATTATGTTGAAGGTTAATTTTATCCTTGGTTTAAACTTTATTTTCCTTTGCATTGGATTAGGGTATGGTAATTGGCGATATTATCAGTTTGAAACAAAGAAAATAAAATGTAAACTAAGGATAAAATTCAACCACAACAAGGGCTGTTCTAGTTATAGGTGGCATAAATAAAATCAGATAGCTTGAACTACTCTCTCATTGTGTACTTTAAGTGATAAATTACAGTGTATGCAATCATACAATAATTATTTTTATTACATGTACATGTGTGTTTGATTCTCTGCAGAGGAAGAGGTCTTATTGTAAATGTTGCTTCAGCTGCTGGCCTGCATCCCACACCACTGCTTTCAATGTACTCCGGAACTAAGGTTTGTGAACTGAGAATCTGATAGTAACTTTGACCTCACCAAGTGAAAGGTGAAAATCTGCAGAGTTAGAACCAGCTCTGATCTTTAAAGACTGGTGTTCGAATGCCTGGGATCTTCAAAGGGACAATGTTCTCAGGCCTGGGTACTGTAGTAATCTTATGTTTGCTGTAAATCAGAACCAGGGCCGACTTTTTTAACCCTTTAACCCTTTAAACCCTAAGATCAAACTTTGAATTCTCATTTGTTGCCCCTATTCATTTCCTACAGAAGAAGTGGGGAGAAGGTGATAAAATATCAAGCACATCCATCTTTTGTGATCTTGTCCTTAATTCTCATGACCACTCTGTTTTGCAAAGCATTGATATTACAAGGAGAAATTTGATGCTGATCACTCTTAGGGCTTAAAGGGTTAAGCCCCAAGATCCACATACAAATTCTCCAGACTGATCTCAATACATTTCCTTTAAGAAAAGTTATGAGAATTTGGTTCAAGATCAAAGCGTTATCCCTTTGGTAATCAATTTAGTAATTCTCACAACCTTTACTCTTGATGATCTGCTGATGTTGTTAGGAGAAAATTGATGTTGGTCACTCTTGTGACCTAAAGGGATAAAGGTTGGTTAGCTGTAATCCTGGGTTAACTACAAACAGAAGACTCCATTTCCCTGTGTACATGTATCCTATCTCGTTGTCTACTTAGAAATGTGAGAGAATTTTTTCGCGTTGTGAAATCACTTCCATTCTGTGACTGTTGCCTCTTTGTCTCGTTGTTAAATTTTCTGTTTTCTTTTTTCCTTTTTTAGGTGTTTGTAGACTTTTTTAGTAGGTGTCTCAATGCTGAATATTCTTCCAAGGGAGTCACTGTCCAGGTACACTACCAGATAAGCCAAAATAATCACAGTGATTTTACCAGCACATCATAATTTGCCACTTCATAACCTACAGGGGAGAATGGAAAATTTGCAAATTTGTCACTCGAGTCCAAAAAATATTATGAGGAAAACGGTTCACGCTTTCAGTGGAACAATTCAAGGTATAGAAAACAAAAGAAACATTATTTTTATGAATAATTAACCAATGATTCCTTATTATTGTCCCACAGATGAACCCAGAATTTATCTTGGTGCCAGAAGCTTATTGTTCTTCCTGTAGTTTGTGGAGTGGCAAATACCAAGCCCATATGCATAGCTAGGATTTCAATGGGGCCGGGAGGGGGAGGGGGAGGGGGGTCACATTGTATCACACCTAAGATGGTTACTTAATGGATAGTCATGTTGTCTTTCTTGTTCTTTTTTTTTAAGTGACATTTTTTCGGATATGCGGTAGCGGGTAGACCCAGTGGAAGGGACAAAAGGGCTGCATAGATGAGTCGTGTGGCGAGAAGGACCAATTTTGTCTATGAGCTTGCTGACCATTCGCGGACACATAACACCTCCAAACAAAGAGTTAGCTCATTTATACTACTACATGAGAAATTTCTGCAATTTGATTGGCTTAGAGCAGTGGTATTTCAGCTTAATTTGAAATACCTACATGTGAAAATTTCAAACCTTTTGCGGGTAGTAGTATAAACAAATAATAGTATGATTTGTACGTGATATTTGGCATAAATACCACTCGTGATATTTCAAAATTGTCTCAAATTTCACTCGCCTAACGGCTCGTGAAATTACGTATAACAATTTCGAAACATCACTCGTGGTATTTATGCCAAATATCACTACAAACCATGCTATTACCTATACACATACTAATGAG
>CALNXI010001023.1:0-15620 GCA_942486025.1 Porites evermanni | reverse complement strand
CGCGCTTCCACCCGTCTCGTGTCCGGTCGGCTGACGCGCGTCGTGCGGTTGTGTCGTTTACTGGTCAGTCTCGCTGTCCTGTGGGTCTTGCACCCTGTATGTATAGTGAGGCGAGCGTGGTGGTGTGTGGGTGGGGGGGGGGGTGTAACCCTGAGATGGACTAGCATCCCGTCCAGGGGGGAGTAACAATACTCCCAGGCATGCTTCATGCTAAGGTAACCGGTATAAGCTCCGGCCGTTTGAGGGGGCCTTTGGCTCGTGTGCGCCTTTACCAACCTCATCATGACTGACATTGGTGTTAGCTATGACACAACTCTTTGACTGTTTGAGCTTTACTCGTTAGTCTGAGTCATCAAACTTGTTGTACATGTCTGATAACCTATTAAGCAGAAACACGGTATTAAGTCAGTGTAGTTTCTTAATATATTGCACAATGTCCGCTTGTAGCTGTCATGGCCTTGTTTTGTTGTTTGCTTTTTTCAGAGTGTTTTGCCTTATTATGTGGCAACTAAACTGAGCAGGATCAGAAAACCAAATGTGTTTGCCCCAGGCCCCACGAGTTACGTCCGTCAGGCTCTGGGAACTGTTGGTGTGGAATCCAGGACCGTGGGCTGCTGGAGCCATGCACTTCAGGTACGTGTCAAATTCTATTAATATAGTTCTATTTGGATTTAAGAAAACAGTTGTCTCCTTCGCAGCCGTTCTTTCCGGGGACGAGTGCTCCCTTGTGTGTGCTATTTATAGTTACATACCGCCCCAAAGGGTTTTTGCGTCGTTTCGGTCTGAAAACGGTTACAGTCTTCGCTCATTTCGGTATATCCCGGCATATCCCGACCAAAATTCCCAGGGGTACCCCCGGTGCGTTTTTATGTCGTCACGCAACGCTGAAGTGTTGTGTGACGACACCAAAAACGGCTTTGTAAGAGACTATGGAATCAGGGGTGAAGCTAGAAGTTTTCCAGAAGTTCCAAATCACCTCTATACAAAAATGCGCTAAAACAGCCAATGTAAAATGTAAGAATACAAACCTTTCATTTTTTTTATCTTCTCTTTCTTCCCTTCTTTTCACCCTATTTCTCTTCTTCTTTTCCTTTGCTGGTGTGATTGTTGGGCTTGCCAGACAGCAAAAAAACCCCGCAAATTGCCTTCAATTTGATCAAATGGCTGCAAATTTTTAGCCTGAGAAAACAGCCGACATTTCGCGACGCCACCACTGGTTTCCTTGCGAAATAGCGTCCGAGGAATGACTGTTTCTGATTGGTCGTGTGTGGAAGAAATTTGCTTAAACCAATCAGAAGCACTACCCAGATGTGGGTAGTGAAACGTCATCGGTATGGAATTTCTGCGCTCGTTCTGCAGCTGGCATTTTGCGGGAAACCAGTGGTGACGTCACGACATGTCGGCCGTGTTTTTATTCTCGCAAATTTGCAGCAGCTAAGTTTTGGCAAATCCAGTTAGATTTTATACCGTCTCACTTTTGGCTCCCTCTGCTGTATTCTTTTCCATAGAACTGGTTTATATCGCGCATTCCTGGTTGGTTGAGGGAAACCGTGGCCTGGAACATGAATACGGCAGTACGGAGAGCTGCCCTTAAACGACTCAAAGAGAAAGGACAAAAGGACTAACCTAAGTGTTTGTGCGTCTGTGATCTGCAGGCGAGCAATCTCCTCTCACCATTGATTTATTTCACTAGCTTTGAAGAGGGAAATTCATTTCTTTTTTTCACTATCTCCCCCTTCCCGTGTCATGGAAGACACTGAATGTTTAGTAAGGTCTTATTGGAACTTGTAGGCGGTCACCATTTATGGGGATCGAAGTTGCTTTTATACTGCCTAAAAAGGGACTAACGGGCTGTCGGAATCGCCACTTTCGAGTTAAAATATTCTTTTTTTCCTTATGTGGGAGGTGTCCGAGTCTCTATTCTTTTTCTTGTATAGGCCCCAGTTGTTCCAAAGTTGGATAGCGCTATCCATCGTTTAAATCACTAACCTACGGATACGTGTTAGGGAAACCAATTGCGCTATCCAGTGGGCAGTGATTTATCCGGTGGATAGCTTTATCCACCTTTTGAACAACTGAGGCCAGACTGATAACCTAGATGGATCAAAAACTTATGATTTTATTGAATTTCAGTTGTCGAAAACATGAAAACAATAATCTTTTAATATATACCTGAAACTGAAGATTTACAGAATGCTATTTAGTGAGTTATGTCCTGCTCTTTTAGTATTGCCTGTGGAAAAATACATTGTCAACTAAATCACAAGAATCGTTGGAATTAAACGTTCATACAAATAGCTTCACATGGTGTCCTGTTGTTGTGCTTTTCCTGATCTGTTCCTCTTATCTAACAACTTTCGTCTCTTTATACGTGAAAAGGGCCTTTTGCAGCTGGCAGTGACCTGCTAAATGCAGCAATTATTGGATACAAAAAAGAGTACCTTCCGAAGCAGTCTTCGGGGTCAGGTACTGGATTAGATTCCGAATTCCTTACCGGTGGAACTTGGACTCTGCCGGGGGGATTCCAATCGTAGTGGTATTCTATAGCTAGATTCCTTGAGCTGGATTCCGGGTTTTAAAGTCCGGAATTCCGGATTCCACGAAGACACTTTCCGCTTTGAGGAAGTATCTGTCGATTTCATCCGTGATCAACTAAAGAAGCTCAAAACCAAAAAAGCTGTTGGACTTGATCAGTTACCTGCACGTCTGTTAAAGGACTCAGCTGAAATAATTGCCAAACCGTTGACTACCCTTATTAATGCTTCTTTGATTTATGGTTACGTCCCCTCTGAATGGAAATGGGCACGTGTAAATCCTTTGTTCAAGAATGGCAAATCAAATGACATGGATAATTATCGACCGATATCTGTACTACCGACCATATCCAAGGTTTCTGGAAAGAGTAGTTCACACGCAGTTATATGATCTTCTGGCTAGAGAAAAGTTATTGAGTCCCTACCAATGTGGCTTCCGCAAGGGCCACTCTACTGATTTGGCTGTCTTATCATTCACTGACAGCATAAGGCATGTATGGATCAGGGTCTACTAACTGGTGCAGTTTTCATCGATTTGCGGAAAGCGTTCGACACAGTTGACCATGACCTGCTACTGGAGAAACTCACGATGGAATATGGAGTCACTGGAAAAGAGCTAGGATGGTTTAGGGATTACCTAACCGATGGACGATAAGTGGTGATAGTCCAAAGTACTCTGTCAGACCCTTGTGATGTTGCTTTTGGTGTGCCGCAAGGTTCAATCCTTGGACCATTGTTGTTTGTGCTGTTCATCAATGATTTACCTACTGCTATCAGCAAATGTAATATATTATTATACGCTGATGATGCTGTTGTTTTTGCAGCCCACAAGGACATTAAAATCTTGGAGGAAACTTTGAATGCCGAACTAGATGAAGTGAATAAATGGACTCTCAGTAATTTTCTTTTTATCAACAAAAGAAAAACAGAATTTGTAATTTTTGGAACTGATGCTAGGCTTTCTTAAGCTACTGACAAAGTAGTTATCAAAATAGGTGATTATGAAATTAATAGAGTTTATGATTTTAAGTATTTAGGCATCGTTCTTGACGATAGTCTTACGTGAAAGACCATGTTCGTTATGTTATTTCTCAGGTTGGTAAAAGAGTTGGTGTCTTAGGGCGCCTTAGAAGGAATATCACTATACATGCAGCTCTCGAGATGTATAATTCATTAATTTTGCCCATTTTTGATTATTGCGATGTTGTTTGGTCCAGCTGCAATAAAGCAGATATGGAAAGTCTTGAATCTTTGCAAAGGCGGGCCTCGAAAATTACAGTTAAATCTAAATGTGGTACAACATCCACCGACTATCTTAAATTTCAGAGTTTAGAAGATCGCCGTAACGCTCATATTTTAGGTTTAGTGAAGAGGTGTTTAAATAATAATGTACCACAGTTTTTAAAGAATTATTTTTAGTAGAATAAGGAAGTTATTTCAAGAGAAACAAGAAGAAGCAATTTTATATACTTACCTGCAGTAAGAACTGAGACCGCCAAGAAAAGTTTTTATTATAATGGCTCAGTTGTGTATAATAATTATTTAGTATATAAGAATTAGTTTTAATTGTTATACTGTACTATTATTAACTTATAGTTACTTAGTCTCTTATTATTTATTTTGAACTTTTTTATTAGTCTTAATTTAGGGCTCCTATTGATAACAGATATACTTTTAAGTATTCTGAAGGGATTACCCTAGTTAAATAAAGGTTTACTACTAATTCCGGTATCCTGGTTACCTTACACCGGGCAAATACTTGAGATGGAAAGGAAATAAGAAACTGGCAGAAAAGATACAGAAAGACTAATGTGTAATAGGCCAATAACAATGCATGCAGTTAACGTTTTTATCGCCCTCACCTTTTTTTGAGTCTCCTGATTGGTCCATCATGTGGCAATTCCCCCCCCCCCCCTCCGGGGGTACTCCCTTATTTGGCCTATACGGGGATGTGCCACTGGACAGGGTATGGTTTTTTACCTCTCTGTTCTAAACAGGGTATATACTTTTGTGCGATGGCGAATTTGTCCTAATTATAAACAGGATATTGCCTGCACGATTGATTGTTTGTACTGCAAGTATACAAAGGCAATGGCTATAAAGAGAATTTGCCAATTGCAATTGCCAATAAATGGCTTAAAACCAAGACGGCGTGCATTTTGTCGTTTGTCCTTAACAGGGTAATAAAATTGAGGGTGTTGTGCTAAACGGGGTATGTATTTTAGAATTTTTTGTCCTAACCAGGGTCAGGTTTCGAACCCTCAGGGGCTCATCTTTACCCAAATATTGGTCGAGTTTCTCGTTCTAGTCAAAGCATTATAAAAGTATAGACGACTGAAACTTTTATAAGAGGTTCTTAGCGGATCGGGAGTTCACTGTTAGAATTTTATAGTTTGAGGCCACTCGTCCTGTGTATGCAAATTGGCTAATGCGACGCCGTGAAACCCCGAAAAGACCAATTCATTTTGTTCTTTCATTTTTTCGTTATATACTTGATATTTGTACTACATAACTCAGAGGCACCCTTGTTCGCCCAGGGATCCGCTCATCGAAGTTCCCCCCCCCCCCGCCACCCCCTCGCTCCTTATCCCCGTGGCACCAATCTGACACTTTTTTCAATCTGTCTGAATATGTCTGGAAGAGGAAAGGACCTCGTCTTTGGTTATTATCGGCCCCGATTTTAACTTTAAGCCCTAGTTGATATTTTTGTCGGCTTGGGATATTTTTTACATACGTAAGTGTTTAGGGATCTTTAGGAATTGTGCGGATCGATCAAGCGTGCTGATATATTATATTGGTAAGGGAGAGAGATAAGTTTCCGAGAGTCTCGTGTTTATTATTCCTTTTTGGTAGAACACATTTCCATAATCTGAATTGTGTTATAAAAATGGCAGCGACCGTTTACGAAAGGGAAATAAGGACAGGCGGCTACCTCCCTTAATGGGTTTAACTTGTCCTGTTTTTCTAAGTTGAGAAACTGAGTCGTAAACTGAAGGTGGCTTTCAAACTGAACATGAGGTATCGTGTTCATGTGTTTTAGAAGACCTAAAATGTGACCATTCGACGTTGCGTTGAGGAAGAACAACAAACAGGTAAAAACCCGCTTGCGCGGAAGTAGCATTTTCGACAAAGTCTTGTATTGTGTCTTTTGTGCCTCTGATAAGGATTACAAAGCTTCCAGTTGTAAAATGAAAGAATTTGCCACGCTCATTGTCTTACCGTGCATTCAGGATCGAGATTTATTTAAAAGTGATCGAGGTGCTTATCGGAAAACTAAAATAAAGCCGGCCGTAGGGAAACCAATGTGGCTGTGGCATTAGCTTGAACTGACCCCCATAAAAGGACTTCATACTAAACAAACGTCTAAGTAAGAGCTAGAGTGTTTTGTGACGTGTGAGGGATGTCGTGTTCTTTATTAAACTTTAAAATTCTGTATGGTCAGTGTCACCGCATTCTTTGTTAATTTTTTTATGCACAACCCTAAGCGATGGAAAAATATAACGACTCTCCGTCCCAAAGTCTCAAACACCTAAAGTGAGACCAAACTCTGCAATTCACACCCCTAAGCGAAGCGACAAGGATCCCTGTCACTTTTATAGTTATATGGGACTCCCAGCCGGAGCTTTAAAAAGTTTTTAAATTTTACTTTACCAGACATGATCTTCGCGAAATAGCTGTTTCAAAGTTTTTCTCTTGCGTTTCAAAGTTTGAAAAGAATTATTCTATGAGGGTGACACAGAGAAATCTTGGGATGGGTCTTGTACAGTAAAAACGAAAACATATAACCAGGTGCCTGATCTCAGACTCACGCGATATACACCTGATTACAATAGCGTTCTCATAGGAAAATGAAAAAAAGGAAAGTGAAAGTGAGAGGAGTAGGGATCTGGTCTGCTGTGAAAGAATGAAGCAGAAAGCACCTTCTTTTTACACCGTGGCCGAAGATCCCGAGAAGTGTGAGGGTTCTTTGTGGTTGAGCCTGCGCTCTCCTCGCTAGCTAGCTCCGCAACGGTTGGACACGACAAGTATGCATACTTGACCGCCTTTCCTAGCAACGAGAATGGGCAAATTACCGCGGAAATACGGCGGAAGAGAACATTCGACTGCAATAGTATAGTTTCCTAGAGGAGAGAAGCTTCAGTGGTATGGTTGCGGATCAAACGAGAAAACAAGGAATTTTAGAAACCGTATTTTCTTCTTTGGAGCCTTTAACGGGAAGATCTGAGTAACGGAAATAATACACTTTGACAAACATGGACCACTTAATAATTGTCGAATGGAACCAATTACTACACGCATAAAAGAAGGAAAATGAACAATTGCTTCATTGTAAAAGTTTTCATATTTTGTATGTTTCTTGAAGCAATTGTTGATGGGTCTTCGAGTAGTGGAAGAAAAGGTAAGGCTCTATATTATCTTCCGCATACACTTGTAAGATTTCTCAGGGCAGGCCACATGCGTTGCACTGCTATTGAACTAAATGAATGAATTATTTAAGAAGTTAAATGCAGGCTGAAGACAGTTAATCATTTCCGTACAGCATCAAAATGCGTTTAAGAAGGAAGGTTTTTCCCTTCACAATTTGTTCATCTTTTATCATAAGGTTTATTGGGCGAAGCAGATTTTTACGAAAATACGTGCATGTTAATAGATTTTGAATTGTTGTTAAATATGGAAAGCATTCATTAAGATACAATGGCCCTTTCCTTTAGTCGAAACTTACAAAGGAATTACGTGCCGAGGATAGTCTGCACAGATTTTAGACAAAAATTAGGAGAACAGCAACACCTGACTGCCTTAATTAAGGATGGCTGTAGAAAATAATTAACTTTGCGACCCAACATGTAGGTTAATAGCAAAATTTATCTTGTTATCATATACGTAAACACTTTGTTACGTGTTAATAGGTCTTAGATTTTCAACTTTCCTAGCTTTTACTGTTTGCATTACTACATGACATGTTTTACCACCAAACATTCAAAGTTTAGAGTAGGCAGCTGTTGTCGACTTGATTTGTTTTTGCTCAGCAAAACATTCTTTGCAAAATTTTTNAAACGAGAAAACAAGGAATTTTAGAAACCGTATTTTCTTCTTTGGAGCCTTTAACGGGAAGATCTGAGTAACGGAAATAATACACTTTGACAAACATGGACCACTTAATAATTGTCGAATGGAACCAATTACTACACGCATAAAAGAAGGAAAATGAACAATTGCTTCATTGTAAAAGTTTTCATATTTTGTATGTTTCTTGAAGCAATTGTTGATGGGTCTTCGAGTAGTGGAAGAAAAGGTAAGGCTCTATATTATCTTCCGCATACACTTGTAAGATTTCTCAGGGCAGGCCACATGCGTTGCACTGCTATTGAACTAAATGAATGAATTATTTAAGAAGTTAAATGCAGGCTGAAGACAGTTAATCATTTCCGTACAGCATCAAAATGCGTTTAAGAAGGAAGGTTTTTCCCTTCACAATTTGTTCATCTTTTATCATAAGGTTTATTGGGCGAAGCAGATTTTTACGAAAATACGTGCATGTTAATAGATTTTGAATTGTTGTTAAATATGGAAAGCATTCATTAAGATACAATGGCCCTTTCCTTTAGTCGAAACTTACAAAGGAATTACGTGCCGAGGATAGTCTGCACAGATTTTAGACAAAAATTAGGAGAACAGCAACACCTGACTGCCTTAATTAAGGATGGCTGTAGAAAATAATTAACTTTGCGACCCAACATGTAGGTTAATAGCAAAATTTATCTTGTTATCATATACGTAAACACTTTGTTACGTGTTAATAGGTCTTAGATTTTCAACTTTCCTAGCTTTTACTGTTTGCATTACTACATGACATGTTTTACCACCAAACATTCAAAGTTTAGAGTAGGCAGCTGTTGTCGACTTGATTTGTTTTTGCTCAGCAAAACATTCTTTGCAAAATTTTTAGACATTAAGAATAATTTCTGGAGTCAAGTGTGCTGTTTCTGATCGAGAAATATACACGAACCTTATAGTTGAGAAAAATGAAATATGAGCAAAATGCATGGCACGACGGTTTGCTTTAACAGCTGTGAAACTTCAAATGTTTGGTGGCAAAACATGTCATGCCAGGCACCCTATTAGAACATGTTTTTTTGTCCCTTGTCCATGCTTAGATGCAAGCGATGGTATTTTAACGTAATTATTTTCACACTATTTTAATGTTTGATTGTTATCTTTTATTTCTGTCACCAATTAGTGCTTGACACATTGATCAAATTCACTACTACTACTACTACTACTACTACTACTACTGCTACTACTAGTACTACTACTACTACTAATACTACTACTACTACTACTACTACTACTACTACATTACTACCTACTATTTAGCAATCTGTTAGATGTGGTGATAACATTATCAGATAAGGGAAGGTCTTAAAAATAGGTAGGGTTTTGTAGCCTGTTCCAGGCATTTGGGAAGTGGAGAGTGGCACAATTAAAACAGCAGAAGAAAAAGCTAAACAGAAGAGAGTGAGAGAGGAGGGAATGCCTGTGATATTTGTCTTCAAAGACTCATTCTGCCCTGGGCTTGTAATCAGACCTTAGGTTTTGTTCATTTTTTGTCTTAAAAGTTGTCAATCAAGCAACAGGTGACAGACCACACTATTTACTGGAATTATAATGAAAATATGTATTTGGCAAAAAACAAAACATTTCTTTTCATTTGGATTCTATAATAGATTTTTGTATCTTTTATACAATTAACCTTTTTCTGATTATAAAAGAGCTGGCAAAAAAGTTGTTATACTCTTACAGGGCAAATTAATAACAGAGCATATCATGCTACTGGTTTATTTGGCATACCTTTTCATTCATAACACTGGCTGTTGAAAAATTCAGGTAAAAATTTGTTGATGATAAACAATCTTGTACTTTCTGCTCTTCTGAATTCACAATCAATTCATCCATGCTTTCTCTACTGCTGTAGAAACTCCAACTCTTGTGAACGATTGTGGTTGAGTTACCATATTCATACACCTTCAACAATCTTTTTTGATACTGGGCTCACTGTGGTGTTTTCCTTTCACTATGAGCTTACTTTTTAACCTGAAGAGAACTGAAAGGGCGATACAGGTTGATGACAATTGCAAAGCCGTACTAACTGTCCATTTACAAGATTCTGCCTCAAAGTGATTTTTCCTGTTCCCTGCAAATACACTGTCTTGTTTTCACCATGTGTTGAAGACAAACTGATGTGTGATTTTATCACTGTCACATCACATTTATTTTAACCAGTCAAGGTGATGGACATCTGAGTGTTGACAAGAGCTGTCAAAATAAACCAATCAGGGTATATACCACTCCAGAATCTAGTACTGATACCAGCATAAATATACCAGAACAAGTTTTACAGGCGTCTTTTCACTCTCTCTCTCTCTTCCTTCTCTCAACCCTTTTTTCCTAGTTTTTTCCTGTTAGGTTCCTGTTCACGGTTCCTGTTCACATTTCTTTACCTGAATGCTGGAAACATGCTGAGGGTTACAATGCATTTGAGACATTACACTGTATGGCCGGGAGAATAATCTCATCATCTTTATCATTGTCATCATCATCATCATCATCATAATTATTTGTTGTTAGTAACCAGGATTCTCAATAAGAGCCGACAGCTGGTGAAATTCACCGGCCAGCCATTTCACATGAACTCACCACCTACTTTTCAGTGGAAATTACCCCCCCAAAAGCCAAAATTTAATGATGTCTGCTTTCTGTTCAAACACTCAAATTTTTGCTCCAGAGTGCTGGAAATGCACTCTAAGAGGCCCAGATTTCAAAACTTTTCTAAGGGGCAAGCCATTAGACCCCCCTGGTACGCTGTAACTCTTTCTTTCCACGCTCGCAAGTCGCGCCTGTGGTGAGAGTTTTTTCCTTCTCTGCCGACTCAAAAGCTTTTGCCAGCTACTTAAAACCTTGAAGATCCTGTTTTAACACATAAATATTAAAAGCACAATGCTTGTGGGATCTGTGAGTTACCCTGAGAGAAGTTCTGAATTTATCTGGCCTTCATGTTTAGAATATAATTTAGCTTAGCTAAGCAAATGTATATAAAAAATTTATAATAATCTAACCCCCATCATTGTGTTTATTATTATTCAGAATAATTATAGTTATAGTAACATATGTAAGAGATACCATCTCAGGAAACATTTGAAGCTTAACGTCCCATGCTTTATAATTGTGACGAACATTGCTAAAACTAGGGGCAATTAAGTTTGGAATGTCACTTTTGTACCTGAACTTATTCACTTGGTCCACAATATTAAGAAATACTTAATTATCGCAAAAAATTCAAAGGCACTTGTGTTGAGGTTGCTGCATTGTAGGGGTTTCAGCAACATATGTGTTGTACTGATTGCTATGACAACAGGTCTTTCCTGGTCAATAGTATTTTCATATTTGTGGCTGTTAGTACAAAGCTGCAGATCACACATTGTAGACAGCCATCAACTGGAATGTCCAACTAAAATTTGTCCATTTTGGGATTAAATTCTCCATTTGATTAAACATGATAACCAGAAACTCAAACCAAATACTGAAGACTATCATTTTGAAGCTGAAAAAATACATGGTTCAGAAATAAAAGAAATTAGTAGCCAAAAAAATAATATATTATTTGTATGCCTTATAACTTTTGTGGTTTGTCCAACTAAAATAGCGACCTGGTCAGACACATCCTTTTTGAACAAAAATAGGCCATATCCAGAGGCTATTCCAGAGTTCCAAAGTCTTTCACTTTCAAAAAATGAGTTTTATTTGCATGAGAATGAAGAAGGTTTTTTATATCACTTAAACTTAGGGCACTTTCCATTTATCAGAACTGACCAGCCAGACCATTCCCGTCACAGTAAATAATTTCTCTTCTGATCAAAACTATCCAGCCAGATCAGTCAAATACTAATTAGCATGCACAAAGGAGATGGTTTTTTTTTAGCAAAAACTCTTTGAAAAAACCTGTTTCATTTTCAAACTGACTGGTCCGGCAATGGTCTGGCCGGCCAGTTCTGACAAATGGAAAGCACCCTTAGTGTAACTTTGAAACAGAGGTTTTGTGCACGTGGGAAATGTTTTCAACCCTTTGGCACTGGCACTAAGTGTCCCTCTAACAGTGATGTCCATCTTTTAGAGAGTCAAGTAAAGTGAGTAAAGAAAGGCAGGGACTAACTCGGTTTCTGTGTTACTGAGGTGTCCATTGAGAGAGAGTCCACTTTATTATAGACACGAGTGTTTTACTGGAAAATATACCACTCGTAAAATTCATAAAAACTACATCCGGGACCCGAGTGGTTTATTTTCCATAATCTCACACGTGAGTTTATCGATGACGTAATTTCGGTCATTTCCCTCTATTATTTTATCGATGTCTTTTTGTCTATATAATAAAAAGAACATTACACGGCGGCTTGAAGATATGAATTTTATTTTCGCGTTGCAAAAACAATATTTTACTCACTCGCTGCGCTTGTTCGTAAAATATTGTTTTGCCACTCGAAAATAAAATTCATATCTTCGCGCCACCGTGTAATATCCTCTATGTATACAGTGCAGTGTCATCAATACCATGAAGAATCTGACTCAGTCATCGTAATAATCTAAATCACCATGACAACCTGATCAGTGAACTTTTAAAATGCAATTGCAACTTGAAAATTTAAGTTTTCAGTGGTGTGGTTTTGTTCTTCCTAGGTCCAAGCCCACCACGGAATTTAAGAAGAAGTGTTGTTGGCCTTCTGGGTAAAAGGAAGCATTATGTTTATTGGACAGCATCACAAGAGACTTATGGTTTAGCTGTCAACTACTCTGTGGAACTTTGTATAAATGACACTATAGATGCAGACAATAATTCCTGCAAATGGAGTCGTAACTCTCTGTGCCAACCCATAAACATTTTAAGTGCAATTAAAGAATTTTCTTGCGTTTTGGAAGACAACGACTTCTTCTCAACCACTGGTGAATTTTGTAACTATACTATTTGTGTGGAAGCCTCAAATGAAGTTGGGACTGCTAAAAGCTGCATTTTTGCACCAATGGTTGAAATTGGATTAGGTAAGGCAATAATTAAAATACAGTTAAACCTGTATTAAGCAGGCCCCATATTAAGCAGACACTCTGTATGATAGTGAACCAATAGCTGTATGTGTCAAACGTTTCTGCTCAAATTTTAAGTAAGCAAACCTGTGTTAAATGGACATCACTTTAAGCAAACACCAGCAAAGGTACCCTCTTACATGAATAAGGTTTCAATAAACTGATGTGAGTAGGGGAAGACAGGGGGCTGGCAGTTTGGGAGAATCTAAGTTCAGGAGGGGTGTGGGAGGCAGGAGATCAGAGGAAAGGGTGGCATGTGGAAGTTCTAAACTTGTGGGAAGCAGGAGAAATGGGGTGGGCTAGCACAATGCTTAGTATTTTGCGGTTGAAAGAGGGTTTAAGGGAGGAATCATGGGAAGGGGCGGGATCCAGGAATACAAGGTATGTACAGAAGGAAGGTGGTTTGGATCTCCCTGATCCCCTTCCCCTTCTAAAGGGTTCATTATACTTTTCATCTTCCAAGGCTTTTAAGATGGAACAGTAATATTGTGTAGCATTTTTGTTTAAATTTAGTATCAGTGCAAGAGCCACAGATTCTGCAAGCTACATGTAGATTGTGTGATCCTAGTGTTCCAAGTGACTTGTGCTTTAAACGAATTTTAGAGCTGTGGCTCATACACAACCTAAGATGATTGACTGAAGAATCCTGATTTTTTTGGACGAGCTCACAGCTCTTACAAGGCCTCCCATGATTGGCTAAGGCAACAGTAAACAAACAACCTAAAGAACCAGTAACAGTGGACCCTTGCCTGAAAACAATAGTTCTGCGTGCTTGCAAATATCAAGTTAAATTATGATATGGAGCTACATGTAATCTGAAGAGCTGAATACCATCCATGTTTTTTATCTATGCTTGAGACAATTGCTTGCTTCTCAACATTATTTCATTTTGGAAGAGGAGGCTGTGCCCTGCAGTCCAATCCCTTAGCTTTTTGTATACAATTCTGAACAGAAAGGGTAACCCTCTCATAAAACCTCCATGGAAAAATGCTGCCCTTTTACGTACAATGCACATGTTCATGCTAACCGTAATGTTCTTCAACTTTTGAACTCTCTTCCCTTTTATATATCTGCAACCTGAAGAAGGTACTGCCATGTTTTGAGCGGACCCTTGCCCATGTACATGTGTAATAAGGCCTTCACAGGCAGCATTACAAATGTATATTCCCCTCTGGGCAATGTGTTTTTCTGGACCTACCGTTTGGTGAATATTTTAATACCTGAGTCCTGGGCAGTGGGGATTTTTGCTTCCAGGAGTTATATTCAATAAGTGTTGATTCCTGTCATGTTACTTCCTTTCAGCTACTCCTCTACCACCGACACAATTCTCTGTTCTGCCTAAAAATACTGGAGGTGTGTGGGTACAATGGGACCTTGGTATCTATGCTTTTTATGGTGCTGTTGTCATAGTAAAATACCATGCAGAACGTAAGCGGAACAAGGTTTGTATAACATTCTATGTTATTTTCTTCTATTTCCTGTGTTTATTGTTTTAATGATATAATAGGCCATTTCTGAGTTTGCCCAAAGCCTTATGTTTCAAACATTAATTTAAAATGATTTTTTTTTATTCTCACCCAAATAAAACTCATTTTCACAAGAAAGGTTTTGCACTTAGCCTCAAATGAAAGGCCCGGAGATGATTGAAAAGAAGTGGGGTTAAATCCAAGGGAAATGGGACTTAGTTCGAGTACTGTACTGATATTTCATTTTAACTGTTCATGGCAAACTTTATTTTAGCTACTAGTATGTGTTTAAACCACCTGTAAGTAAGTAACTTTATTTAGCCAGGGTAACCCATTCAACAACAAGGCCGACATACATAGGGGCCCTGAGAAAATTATGTACTGGGGGTATAAAATTTAAAAGTTCCTTGGATGCCCGTATGCACAATTACGTGATAATAAATCAACAATAATACAATAGAAATGTAAGTAATTCAATATAAAAGGCGGGTGCTAAGAGATAAGAAATTAAAGTTATAAGGTAAAATACTTTATCACGATATTTATAAAATCATTTACGAAAGTGGCACTTTTAACACAATTGAGTAAACAATTGAAATTAACAGTCCCTGCATACTTAGAAGTTCTTCTTTTGCGCATGTTACGTTTAGGCTCTGGTGGGTGCAGGTCGTCCCCTCTCCTAGTTGCGTGATGGTGCAAATCTGTATTCCTTTTAAAATAGGTTTGAGTAAGATACTTGGGTACCAGATTATTTAAGCAAACTAGAATACATTATTTGTGCTTTTTCCTTCTGGGAGCTAGATTTAACCAGTTAAGCACATGGGAAGTACCATTTGAGGCTTCATTCCTTAATATAATTCGAGATGAACAGTTCCCTCACGCAACATCAGGGTAGTCAAATTAATAATGGCTGCAAGAGTAATTAGTATATACCTGTTTAGAGGCTTCCATGTATGATCGTATGCAAGACAAAACTGAAAATCCCTAGCCTCCTACTGACCTTGCTGCTTACATACTTGATGTGATCTTTCCAAGAAAGGTTTTCATCCAAAACAACACTTTCTAAAATCCTTTGGTATAACTGTATACAAAAATTTGGTGATTTGGCAAGATTCTGCCAACTTAACTTCCAAAGAGCATTGATTTTGTTTTACTCTGATTTAGGATAAGCCTGCTACTTTCCATCCATTTTACAACTCAACTTAAATCATCCTGTACTTTCTTAGCTATCACGGAGGTGCAAAAAGTGTAAAATTTGTTACAGTATCATTGACATACATGTTAATAGACCAGTTTTCTAGACTCTGGGGCCGGCGGTCATAAATGTATAAAACAAAAAGCAGAGGCCTCAAATTTGAACCCTGAAACTTGTTTATATCATCAGTGATCATTGTTTGGTTGAATAGTTCTTGTATAATTATGTCATTGTTGTTAGGTACCCTGAATTTACCCTGATAATTATGGTATTATGTTTGTGCCCACATCCCTT
>CALNXI010001022.1:144409-161484 GCA_942486025.1 Porites evermanni | reverse complement strand
TGCGATTGAAACTTTATCTTAGCTGCCAATTTTTGTTTCACTGTTTAATACGGATCTTTTGGAATAAAGCCGTTTTTTACTTTAAAACGCTTAGTGAGTTCTCTCCTTCAAAAAAAAGTTTATCGGCGTAACACATGCACTTGTTGGGTGCCTTTTATTAAATTTGAAATGACAAGAATATTACGCAATTCAAGGATTTGCCCTGATATTACAAGTACGTATCCTAGTAGCGCGCGCGTATATATAGGAAAGTACTTACAGTAACAACATGCAGTTAGTATACCAGAAAAAACCTCGATTTGCTTAAACAGGGGCAACGAGGAATCGAAGGATGATTACTATACCCTGCGAGCAGCGGCTACATCAATTTTTTTCACAGTTAAAGTTAGTGTGTAGCAGTACTTGTCGCTCCGCAGTTCACACCGCGAAAATGTAGACTTTACTCGTAGGGTAGACAATTACAGAAATGTCCCGAAATTCTGTGCTGAAACTAGACTAGAATGCGTATGAAAAAATTCTCGAAACGCCCAGCTGAGGGTGTTTATATTTGTTTTGATCAACGTTACGTAATGATCGACCTGACTCAGTGCTTGGAATCTTGCGTTTCCCGCTTTTATTTCACCTATTGTATGTTTTATGTGTGAAAACGTTCAATATGAATCGGTGTATTTCAAAGAGCTTACACAAAGACTAAGGCTACAATATGACCGACAAATACAGAGCGGGGGCAGCTGTAGTGTCAACTATTACTAAACGGTTGTATTCCCTATTAAGAGGAGTTCTTTTAAATTATTTTGGTTTCTTTTTTTACTAAAAGAGAATATCTCTTAACTATTGCATGAATATCGAGATCAAACACTTGATCTTCGCGAAAGACGAAGACCAAACGAAAGACCAAACGTTAATAAATGCTTAAATGAAAACAACTGGCAAGTTTTGTGAACTCACAAATGTCTTGTTCAAATTCAGTCGACAATTAAACAGAACGTTTTAATAAAAGGTTTGTTTGACAAGTTTTAGGGAANGCCACAAAGTTGAGAAAAACACCAAACCATTTTGAACTAACGTGGAAACAAGACTCTCACTAAGGAACGACTGTGCAACTACTAACAGAACAATTATTAACAGTACAGATGCAGCGCAACTTCCTAGAACAAGAAATAGCGACATAAAAAACGGAAACCAGTACTCACGTCGCCGGCCTCTACGGGCAGAACATCTTTCACACTGGTGGTCATTACATTCATGGGAAAGATAATATTCGTAAAAATCATAAAAAAGGAAAACGAGAATAGCAGAAACAGAAATGACAGCCACTAAAACTGAAATACCCCAAAATGGTTCTGTTATGACGCCCAGCAATATCCACAGCAAATGATGGCAAGCCATGAATATTGCTGGGTAAAGTGTGAAGAAAGAAATAACATTTCCGCTTGGGTCACTCTCATGGCCCTTAGTTAAGCTCAACTTGTATACATCAATATTATCGCTTTTATAGATACGCCAGAAACACCAAAGTGCCCTCCGAACAAGTACAAGCATCGCAGATGTGAAGAATGCCCACATGTAATAATCTTGCTCAAAAGAGGAGCGACTCCAGGCGAAAAAAATCAAGGAAAGTCCGGTGATAAAAACAACTATAGATAACAACATTACAGCAGCTACTTGGCTGTCATTTTTCCTTTTTTCTGCTTCAACTCTGCTGCTATTCTTCCATTCCCTTAGCTGCACTATAAGCCACTGCGAAGCAACTTGACTGAATACCAAACTTATGCAAAGAATACACCAGCACACTCCATGAAGCAGGTTTTTCCAATCAGGAAAAGGTGGAGCTTTCCCTTGACCCACGGTAACACACTCCACTGTGTTCAGACTTGGATCAGGAATATTTGGTGATATTGCTATGTCCTGCAACTACAAATCAAAGCAAGAACATCACTACTAAAACAAAACACTCTCTAAAAGTTGCCTAAAATCGCATAAAAAAACGACAAACCCAAAACGATGACAACTACTATACTACTGCTGCTTCTGCTGCTGTGGCTGCTCTTCCTCCTGCTGCACTGCTACACAACATACTTCTGTTGCTACTGGGTACTACTGCTACTGCTGCTGCTAATAATAATACCAGAAGCATGACCACTGATGCCCCTGCTTCTACTCTTCTAACTGTATTGCTGCCACTACTATGGCTGCTACTGCAGCAATTTCTGCTGTTGCTGCTACGTACACTTAATTCCCAGAACTCTCTGGTTCTCTCCCAATCAATCCCCTGGAATGTGTGTGTGTGTGTGTGTGTGTGCGAGAGAGAGACCATCTCTCACTTGCACTTTGGGGGACAAGTAGAGTCAAACACCGTTAATAGGGACAGAAAGTGTCCGTATTAATGGGGTGTTCTTATTATGCTGGTTGAATTTAGAGAAAATGTAAGGGCTTCCTTTCCCTGCGGACAAAGCAAACTGTCCATAATATAACAAGGTGTTCATATTAAGTGGGTGTCCATAAAGTGGGGTTTGACTATAGAAGAGAACCTTGGGAATGAGGTTGATGCTACTACTGCTGCTACTGATATTGGCACTGCTACCATTACTGCCACTGCTGCCACCCATGGCACCACCCTGCCCAAAACCATCAGGAGTGCCAATGCAGGAACTGGAAAAGCCCATGATAATTTCTACTCATAAAATCATATGTTATGGAGAAAAATAAACAATGAGTTCCACAGTTTTCCCACTACCCCCAAGATCCTTTTTTTTTCTAAAAAATAGGGAATTTCGTAAATATGATATTTAGAGAAATTTGAGAGATGTTTACAGCAAATTGCAAACATCAGATTCTAGTTGAGAATTTCACAAAACAGAAAATGACAAGCTCAAAATGGCCGAAAACAATTGTTATAAACAAGACTAACATGAAGCTACTAATTGTAATGTGGGGTAGAAATAATGAACAGAAAGCATGTAAAGCAGGTCATGTGATACAAATACATGTTTGCTGTTTGCTGTAAACACAGCTCTAAATCTATCTTTTGTCAGGACGCCACCACTGGTTTCCTCGTGAAATGTCGTCTAAGGAACAACCACAGAAATTTCATCCTGATGACGTGTCATTACCCAGATTTGAGTAGTGCTTCTGATTGGTCATGCAACAAAAAGGACACCCATTGCTACACATAGTGAGGCTCAATATTCTATGTTCTCAAACAAAGAAAACCAGTGCTACTAATATTTTAGTTACCCTTTTCTTTTTTAAAGGCATCCACTGAGACAAACTTATGATTTGCAAATGCGTAATATTTTACATTATTATTCGAAGCAAATTTTTTTCCTTTTCGTTGGCTGACAGACCACCACGTGACCTGCAAATAACTGCATACAAATAATGGTCTGCTTATTAAAAATAAAGTGTTATTATGTCCTCCAACTGTGTTTGGCTGCAAATAATACTCTGCTTGTACACAAAAGAAACCAAGCTTTTCCCCTTTTTGCTATTGCTCTTGCATGAAAATGGCAGCTTCCCGAAGATATTTATCAAAAAACAAACTTAGTCACTGAATGATGAAACAACATTATTGAGCTCGGTTATCGCAAAATATTGTGATTTGTCAGTGTCTGGCAGACCTATTATTTGCCTCAGCCAAATAATAGTCCATTTTACAGTTACAGGTGGAAACAAGGCTGGAGTTGACCTTGTTTTGATTATTAAACCTTTCTCCTTTATTATGTTAATCTAAGTTATTGTTTTGCTAACTAGTGTTTTCAGCATAATTTTAATAACAAAAGAAAAGAGGTTTGTATCAAAACAGGTCAACCTCAGCCTCACATTCACTCAGAGGCTAGGGCACTAAGCTCATAAATGTAAAATGGTCTATCTGCTTACCACTGACAAATCACAATATTTTGCTTAACCTCGAGTCCAATAATAAATTGTTAATTATGAACTCAAAAATTTGGAAGTGTAAGCTAAATCGGTATCAGCTATCTCCAGGAGAACACTTCTAGTCAGGTCTCTTGGTGCAAAATATAGGCCGGATCGTTACAAAGGTGACAAAAGTGTCAAATTTGGCACAGAGCTTCGTTAGCACCTCCTGATTAATACTAGAGGGGGTGCCTGTTACAAATGGTCCTAATTACGGATAAAAGGGGGGGGGGTTAACTTTCACCCATAATAGCAGATTGGGTTTCCTGTGGTGAGTACTCTTCTTGTTTGATTTGGCTAAAAAATATTTGTTTCAAATTTTTAAGTTTTTAATTTGGTAATGTTTAGTTGTTGTTAAACTATTCAAAATAGTTTTACTTGTACATAATACTGACTAGTGCCCAGTCTCCACATGGTAAGTGTGGCCATGTTTACTGTGCGGCTATCAGTGACACTGCTAAGACTTGCTAGTGATAATATCATTACATATCAATTTAAACAGATCACAAAGCCAGCTTTCAATTACAAAGATGTCATACAATAACATAAAACCCAAATGTATCACATCCTAAACCACAGAATCGTTAAATTTTGACATGCCGCATGAACAACCTCAGGAACCGTAACTGACAACACGCCCACTTTGTAATTGTGCAGCTAAGATTATATTATAATTTGCTTTGTTGGTAACCCTGTCCTTGAGATGATGATTAAGACATGTCAACCTCGTCCTCAGGGGCAAAAGGAGGAGCAAGGGTGGCACAATTGGTTACTGCGCAGTCTTCAGTGTGCGAGGTCCCGAGTTTGTCCCCGGTGTCAACACATCCTTATTTCAACTTCTCTCCTTTCTGTGTAGCTTTGACTAGCTTTAAATACCCTTAAAACAGAGCATTAATGGAGAGAGGGGGGTAAAAGGAGCGCACTGTCAACATCAAGTTTATCAGTTATTATTACTGTCATGAGTTATTGACGTAAAGTATGGTTGCTTTACCTTTTTGTACCTTTTTATTAAGCCCTGGCGACGAGGTTGTAAAACATGCCCGTCCAGGAATTTTTAACGCTCTTTATTTTTTAACACATTTGCATTTAAAAAGAAGTGTATGAGGTCCCTGCATGCCTAGACACCTGTAAGGAGCTCATTCACTTCAGAGCCCTCGCACCAGAGTGTTAATGGTAGGTCTATACGATCTTTCAAAAAAAATAAAGGAAGGTCATAACGTGCGTTACAATTTACAAACAAACTAACTTCAGAAGAGCTGAAAGTTATAGGAACAAGGCCTCTTTTAGCCAACCAATGATGCATCATTTATGAAAATGAATGTAATTTGTTTGATGCAATTAGGCGAGTATCCCATGGTTACAAAATCTTATGATCATGAATTCCTCGAGAGCAATTCAGTTACCAACCTTTCACAAAATAATGCTGTGGAAAATTACAGAAAATATCAAAAAAAGCAAGGGTCAACTATAATTATGGCCTAGTTCCTTATAATAATGCAGTGGTCATGATAAAGAAGCTCATCAGCCCCTACTTTGACCACGCAAACAGTTTTCTAACAGATCACATACCGCAAAACTTTGCATTCACTTATGCCTATGTTGCCACACCAGGAACCTAGAAATCGGCTCCTGGTCACACCTTGTTTTTATTGCTGAATATCATTCTAAAGAGCTTTATGAAATATTTTGTTAGTAGGGGTGTTTTGAATATGATTGAAATTTAAGAGATAGGTGACAAAAACGAACCCCAAAAAAGTCACAAAACGAGACGCATGAAACCACCACAATCTAATATTCGTGTTACACCGATTTAATGGCTCCTTTGGCTGCTATGCTGACGTTTTTGAAGATGGAAGTAGTATCACAGCTAGTCTCGGGTTAGGTATACCGTTTATTACCAGTTTCACGGTTCCTGAGACTTAGGGCCTGTTAACATAAAGGTGGGGGACCCCAGGTAGGTGACTCGGGTAACCTGCTTAGGTGGGGTAAAAGAATAATCCTCCTTTACATGAAATCTTACAACCCCGCCATCCTGGGGTGCACTTTCTCAAGATTATTGAATGGTCGCTAAGCACGTAAACAGGAAAAATGCTGGCAAACCACGTCTACGCTCACTTGCTGCTCTTGCTGCAACCTTCAGTGTTGTTGCTTTCTATTGTTACCTTTAATAATTATGTGAAGACACCTGGCGCCAAAGTGAATTTTGTGCGAATTTGATGTATCACGAATCCGACCCCAACTAGCCTGGGTTACCTCACCTTGAAACATTGACATGGCAGAATTTGACCTCAGCTGAGAGGGTTATCCGGTTTGGCAGACTGGGCTACCTACCTTGAAGGGTCACCCCACCTATCATATAAACGTGATCAAATTAACATGAGAGACTATATGGACAGGTGGGTTACTCCACCTGTAAGTGGGTTACCATGCCTCGGGCGCCCCTCCTCCACATAAAAAGGCCCTAAAAGTTAGCCTGGTCCCCTATCTTCAGTTTCAGCAGTTACACCATTCACCATTTATCATTTGAGTCAATCTTTTACGACTTGATAGGCTGTTATTATTTTTGGACATGAGTGCTTCAATGCCAAATGTAGAGGCCTCATGATAAACTGTGCTGTTTTTTGAAGCTTGGGCTAACTTGTTTCTTTTTTCCTGCTTTTTTCGTTTAAGAGACCAGATTCTTTTTTGTTTGTGTTTGCTTTGTAAAGCTTAGACCAACTGCGGGAATTGTAAATGATATGACTTGTGCCATGATGCTTTCTTCTCTGTCAAAACATGCACGTGCATCCGATCCAGCAGATAAAGAGAGACTGAAAGGCATTCAGACCAATATTAAACTGAAAAATTAATTACCTCCTTAGGAAAGAACTATCTTGGGGTCTGTCATTTCGTTATTTGCTCTTCATGAACAGCAGTCATAAATCCCTGATAATATGTGATACAACAGACTCTTTGACAATTTCTTTTTTCTGAAATTTTGTGTGTGAATTGCTATGCCATACGCTTTCTTTAGCTTAAAGTGACATGTAATGACAAGTTATACTAGATAAATAAGGCTTAAGCCACACAATAAGGCCTCCTCTAATTGAAATACATTAGAAATGAGAAGAGAGCCCCAGAAGCTGAGTACTTGCAAGTTATGAAGCAAAGACGAGGCCATCTTAGAAATGACTTATGAAAATGTGGGCGGACTGTGGACTTGCTTTAAGGGCGCAGTAATAATCAACTTAATTATACAATTAATAAGCTAATAATGGATGGAAATGCCAGATGTTCGAGTGAAATTGTTGTTTACAACATGAGAAGAGCACTCTGAGTGACTTAAGGTATTAATTAACAATTTTCAAACAAAACACCACAGGGACCCCAGCAGGTGGAATTTACAATAATTAAATCCTGTTTAGCACGCTTCAGTGGCATATTTGCATTGGGCACCCCCTCTAATATTCATGGTACTGCAATAAGCTATTGCTGTGCAAAGTTTGCTGCTTTTGTCAACTCTGTAACGAACCTGACCTTAAGAGACCTGACTATATGAGATGGTCTGATCTCTCTTGGTAGACATAGTTCTTCAAGTGCTCCAATTGGCTTGTCCAGCTCCGAATTGTTTACAATGTCAAGCGCAACGCTAAATTCCGTACTCGACATTTTATCTTAGTTCCGATCTTTAGTTAATGTTTTGGGTAAAAACTAAAAGAACGTTCACCTGAGTTGTCAGAGGTCAATAGTCTATACCACTTGAGAGTTTTAAGATACCACGACAGCGACTGCCGCGAAAACGTCAATCTTCTATTAAGTAAATTCGCGTTCTTTCAAACTACATCGCGATTGTTTCAGCTCGCTCTGCATGTCAAAAGCGGCTCTCTTTTATTGGTTATTGAACTACAACAAAGGATTTTTTTCTTATGATAATGCCCATCTGTTTTTTTCCTGTTTCACTGTCAAAAGATGACGGAGTGGAACGTTCACGGGTTAGTTTCAAACAAAACTGTGATTCTGCGTAGGTCACGGCAGCCTCCAACTCAGGCGCTTTTAGGGGAGCTCGTATTTCGTCTACCTGGATTCCGAGGCGGATCAGGAATGTAATAGCCTGTTCACAGGCCCTCTACTTTTTTAAGGGATTTATTGACCGCCAGCGCAAGGAGGTAGTGGTGGGGGAAGAAAAAAGTAGACGTTCTATATTTTTCTTTCTCGCGCTCCGCGCTCGCCTCGCTCGTGAGCTCGCCGATGTTTTTGAAAAGAACGAAAAGAAAAATAAAACAACGTCTGTGTACAGACTAGGAATATAACTAGCGAGGAACTAAAAACACAGGACCAGTTCAAAAGCTTTCGCCCTGATCTTTGATTTTTGTTTATATATCAAAGGCATAAAATTTGTCTCACGTTTTCGTTGGCAGAACGAAACCTCCCTATCCCTATTATTTAAGAAAGTGAGGGGACGGGAGGAGGTGCTCATTTAAAAGGATCGAACGCTTGTTTGATTTTTTAGGGGGTGGGAAAGGGCACTTGTTAGATCGTGAGCGTTTATTCGAAGAAATAGGGTATCTGGTCAAACCATAGACTAAAAGATTAAAGCCAGAATTAAACTTATAAGTGTAGTCAGTCAGTCGATTACCACGCCGTAAAGCTGGATAGGTATTTTATTAACCCGAGAAAACAGCCGAAATGTCAGTCTACTTAGATCAAGCCACCCTAAAATAAATTAACAAATTTTGCTACCCCCAAAATATCGCGAATTGGAAAATTAAAAAACCAAAATTGAAACTTTAAAACTGTAAAGAGCCTATTTAAATTTTGGCATTTTCTTGAAATGATACGAAAAAAGACGTAAAGCTTTGAAAGAAACAAACCTGTACTTGACTGACTAGAGCTTTCGTAACAAGAACAAAACTTACATTATATATTACTTGTGTGAAATTTGCTTCCTTTGCAGCAGCTGTCTACTGCATTATATAAAATGTTCCAATTGGCCGATATTCACAAGGTACCAAAATGATCTTTTGAAAAGTCACATCATTTAATTCCGGTACTGAGAAGGAACAAAGGAATCGAAAAGACTATCAATCCTCAATAAAAGTACAAAAATGATTTTCGATTATTTCTTGGGAATTCACCATAAGGTTGATCACAAAGCTAAAATATAATTTGCGTTCCAAAAATGTTTGCCGTTTTTCGCCGTTTATTAGGCGCTGGAGCTCGCCTTTACGGCTGAAAGAAAATTTTCTGTACATATTTACTTGCAAAAAGAGATCCCTTAAAATCATGTTAAGAAAGCAGTTGTTTAAAACGCTAGAAGAGAAGAGAAAAACTACGGAGAAAGAGAACGCAGATGACCTGGAAGTCCAAGATGAATATTCACCGCTTAGGAGAACTCTTGGTATAATTTGTGCCATGTCATCCTGCATCTTTTTTGCGTTTTCCTCCCTCCTTGTCAAACTGCTTCGAGAAATTCCTCCCCAGGAAGTCGTTTTCTTCCGCAATATGGTTCAAGTTATCTTTGTCCTTCCCCCGTTAATCTACAACAAGATTCCAATTGTTGGCAACACGAAGCATCTTCCATTTTTGTGCGTTCGTGGAATCGCCGGAACTCTAGCTCTTTGCTGCCAGTTCTACGCTTTCCAGCACATGGCCCTCGCAGATGCGACTGTTATCGTGTTCTCAGCTCCTATATTCACGGGAGTTCTGGCGCATCTTCTTCTTGGTGAAGCTTGGGGATGGTTCGATGCAGTGGCGACTTTACTCTGTTTTACCGGCGTTGTCCTCATAGCAAGACCGACGTTCTTGTTTCCTCGGCCGATTGAGTCCACGACTCTTGCAAGTGATTGGGAACAGGTAATTAAGACCATAATTTTAGTTCATATTAGTGTTATTTGTTGACCCTTTTATTTCCACATAGAAATAAATAAATAAATAAAAAAATGTTCGAAATTTCATTGCAGTGCAAAATACTGCATGGTAACCATGGTAACAGATTGACCTCGCAAAAGTAACTCTCGAGATGAGTACGCCCTCATTCCACCATGTATAGTCAAAATTCTGAGCCTTTTTATGTTTTAAAAAATGACTTTATTCATAGTGGTAACATAATTACTGGTAACCCATTAGTTTACATTGTGGCCCACAAATGAGGAGAGAAACAAATAATCGAACTGAACATAAAATTTAAGAATCTCAACTGGCCGGGGGCAAACCAATTGGTTATATTAAAGAGGGTCTAAATGGGATTTACCGTCAGCCGTCAAACGCCCTAAAATAGAACAGTGCGTCAAAATGCAAAGTGATTTTAACCGTCAAAAGGCTTCAGGGTATTTGAAAACCATTCCAACATTCTATTTCCAATGCAGATCACTGCTAGCCTGGTTGCCCTCTGTGGTGCCATATTGACCTCCATTGCTCTTATCGCCATAAGAAAGCTGAAGGGGGTCAACTTTTTGGTGCCCGTTTTCTTTGTTGGACTTTCCAGTGTGGTCCTCACAATGGGAGCTATTCTTGCATCAGGATCTTTCCAGAGTGTCATATGCGGGCACTCACATGAATGGTTCCTTTTGGTACTTGGCTTCTGTGGTCTTGGTGAGTGATTTTTCTTCTATATCCACAAGTAAAACCATGTTCAGCTAAGCGTTAATACAGTGATGTCGTTGACCCCCCAGTGATTGTTTGTGGTGGAACTTATTCCCGGGGAGACACCCGACCAATATCTGGGCACAGGTGAGCCGCTGAGGGTTTGAGACCCTGACCCTGTGTAGGACAAAAAAAATCCTAAAATACATGCATACCCTGTTTAGGATAACACCCTCGATTTTAGTACGCTGTTAAGGACAAGGAGTGAATGGACACCTTCTCGTTTTAAAGCCATTGCGTTTGTATACTTGGAGTACAAACAAATTTCATCCAGTAAATCAAATCGATCGTGCAGGCAATACCTGTTTATAATTAGGACAGACTCGAGAGAAATTATATACCCTGTTTAGAACAGAGGTAAAAAAAACAAACCTTTTCAAGCGGCACATCCCCGTAGAGGCTATATGAGGGAAAACCCCTGAAACTGATAATCAAAAACCTCACATTTATGTTATCACAGGTGGCCAGGCCCTTCTTACAAGATCCGTGCAACTGGAGAGAGCAGGCGTGGTTGCTCTTGTGCGAACGTTAGACATCGCCTTGGCCTTCATTCTGCAGCTGCTCTTTTTGGACTATATCGCTAACGTTTACAGCATCGTGGGGGCAGGGCTGGTTTTGGGGTGCAATATAATGGTGATTTTAAACCGAGCCGGGCTCACCCCGAATAAGGCCACTAAGAACCAGGGAGGCCTGCCAGAGGAATTGAAAAGTCTTATTGGAACAGTAAAAGGTCAGTTATATGACAGGAATAATTGAGGACTCGCAACCTCCAAGGGGAAAACAATCTGCAAGTGAACTTTTTCTTGTATTTTAGTAGCCTTTGTAGCAGGCGCCGGTTATTAATTATTTAACAGGCCGCTCGAGGAGAACACTCAAAGGGGAGAGGAGGCCTCCTCTCCTTTTCTCCCCTCGCACGTCCTCAAGATTTCTTCCTTCGCCTTTAATTACCGGCGCCTAGTATTTTAGAGTTTAGTCTTATAGTTGAAATGGAGCAGCAGGCATGTTCTTTTTGGATAAGCGCGCTCTCCTCCGCAGAGACCTCTTTGTACCGTAGGGAGGTTGGGAAGAGAGAAAAAGAAAGCGCGCGGGGGGCGGTGGGAAGGGGAGAAAATAAAGAGAGGCACCCGCCCTTTCCTCTTCCCATCATCTCCCGCACGCTTATCTTTTTTTAAAATTTTTTTTTTATTTGGATCCCAGCGAGAGCCTGTTTGAATAAGAGAGGGACAAGCGAGTGCTTTGCGCCCGGGGTAACCCCATATAAAAGGGAGAAGGATGCTTTTCGTAAAGCTTTCAATGTATGTATGGCTGGTTAAATTTGTGTTTTATGCGGGGAAGAGGTACCAGTTTATGATCACAAGATGTTCAAAACTAGCAGTAAAGAAAATAAATTTGGATGAATTTGACTTCGAGTTATATGTGTCTTTTTTTCTTTTCTTTTTTTTTGGCTTTCTGGCATCACCTAAATCTCTTCAAATGTTGCGTGCGCGCTTGCAACAAATCCTTTAATAAAAGTAAACAAACTAGGGGAACTACTCCCACGCTCGTGCCGCCCGTCTGCAGTGCTGATCCATTAATATGCGTGCACATCCCTGTTCGCGAAAACCTGGTGCTAGTCGGTTGTGGGGCGCCTTGCGAGTTTTGCAAACAAACATGGATTCCTTTCAAGCCAGGGACAAGACGTGGCTGGGAGTGGAGACTCTTTTACGCGATTTACTGAACCTTATCGATGATCGCGACTCTGCAGATGTCTTATTTCTTGTTGGACAAGACGAGGTTGCAGTATATGCCCACAGACTGATGTTGGTAGCTCGTTGTAAGCATTTTCGTAATCGCCAAAGAGAGCTATGGTCCTCGAAGTCAGTTCATTCGCAACTGACAGTGAGAAAACCCGATTTCAGACCCGATGTTTTCCGTGAAGTGCTCACGTTTGTTTACACTGGAAAGGTAACTTTGCCGTAATCTAGTTTTTGAAAGCTAACTGTGGATTCAATGTGTTTGTTTTTCGGCAGATTATACTGCTTTCTTTTAAGTATATTGTACAAGTTTAATATAAGAACTGCTTGCTTTGTAGATAGTTTAAAATTTGTCTGCTTCTACAATAAAAGGAAAAAAAAGCAAATAAAAAAACCTGGACACCTGGGCATTAGGCCGGGTTGTTTAAAGCAGAGTTCAGATAAACCAGTGTCAAATTTGAACTCAGATATGAAAGCCAAAAGCAAATTCATTTTAATTCTTTTTGTCTATAATTTAATGATTAGGTTATCGTTAATTCGCCTTTGAACAACTGTACCCTGAAATATTTCAGGAATGTTTATAGTGTTGTGGCCAATGGCAACAAAGTTCAGGACACACTTTTTCTTTGGTTACCAGGTTGAGCTTCATAGCCGTACAGCTTTCGAGATGCTAAGGATTGCTGAGGACCTGGAAATAACTGACCTACAGTTAGCTTGTGAACAGTATTTCATGGACAATCTAAGTGTAGAAAATGCAGCAGAATTTTTAGCAGATGCCCTGTCTCTCGCAAAAGGTGCCGGAGCGGGGGGCATGTCTTCTCTAGTGAACAAGTGTATTGGATTCATGGAAGAGAATGCTGAGGATGTGATACATACTGAAGGGTTTCTCCAACTTCCAAAGGCAGCAATGATTAGACTTGTGTCTAGTGATCAGGTATAAATAGATAAACTACTTGATAAGATTGTATCAAATGATCATCTGTGCCTCTGTATGGGTACTTGTGGGTGTCGATTTTGTCCCTCTTTTAGAATAAGACCTCGATTATTAGGTTACAAATTTCAATTTACCATTGGTTGCATCTAAGCAGGACATGAGACAAAAAAAAAACATGTTCTAATAGGTGCCAAACATGACATGTTTTGCCGTTAAACATTTGAAGTTTGACAGCCATTTTAATGGCTGCTTTAAAAAGCAAACTGTCACACCAAAGGTAAGTTGTTTACCGGTATATGTTTTGGATTGGTGCACTCTGCTCATATTTCATTTTTCTGAACTCTCAGGCATATTTCTGACTCAAAAAAATCACAATTTCCTTCTTAACATCTAAAAATTCTTGCAAAGAATATTTTGTTGAGTGAAAACAAATCAAGTCAACAACAACTGCGTTCTCTAAACTTCGAATGTTTGGTGGCAAAACATGCATGTGTGCACCCAACTGGAACATTTTTTTTTCCTCACGTGTACACGCTTAGATGCAACCAACAGTAGTCTATTTTGATTGTGGAACTTTGACCTGATAGTTTGATGTGTGTCTTCTTTATTTTTTAACTACACAGTTTGCTGTCTCAGAGGAGGAGCTTTGGCGTGCTGTCCTATCATGGGCAAAAAGAAGTTCAGGTGTAAGCAAACCAACCAATCAGTGGACAGAAAAGGACAATGATAAGATAAGAGAGGTAAGGTGTAACAGACAAATAGGAAATGGTAATATTTAGCTAATCTAATGCTAGTAGCTTCTATTGAGGGCTTTTATATTTTTATAAAAAAAATATTGTTCCCTGTTGTCACTATATAATTTAGCTGTTGACAGGTATATTTTACTTCGATTTCAATCATGTCTGGACATAAAAATAGCAGATGTTAGAAATGTTTTCTTGCCAGTGACTAGCATGGCGAAAAATTGGTGACTGGTGACTAATGAATATTACTAAAAACTGAATCATTGGGTAATGCAATTCTGGAGCTCTGATTGGCTTAGCCATCATGGTATACGAGCCATTAAACCATGCTCTCCAAATATGGTAATTGTACGTGTCTGCTCAAAATTAAAAACAAGCTGAAAATCTTTTTTTTTTCACAAATCAAGTCGGGAAGAATTCTCAATATTTTGTGAGCATTTTAAATAAAATGATTATTCAACTCACACTTGTTGGATATGAGATAATTATAGCCAACTTATATCTAATGCGCAATCATGGAATAATAATTTATTGTTAATTATAAACTTATACCAGTTGCTCAGTCATTGAAGTATAGCACATTGCCCCTTAAGGTTAAATTTTTGTTCTTGTATTCATTCCTCTTAAGGCTCTGTCTGGAGTGATTGAACACATCAAGTTACTGTTGATTGACAGTTCTGTTTATGCCGAGGAGGTGGAACCTACAGGTGTTGTTCCAATGGAAGTGTCATTGGAGAGGTAATTATTCCCAAGTCATGATTGCATCTTTATTGTTTTACCCCAGTTGTGCCGAGCACAGACCTACCTAATGGGGAGGGTATGAATGGGACTCATAGGTACCATGTGAGGTGCCCTCCCCACCCTACCCAGGGGTGATCACTGGCAGAGATTATACTTAGTCCCTAGTGGTTCCTTTTATATCCCACTAGTGTCAGATAAGTGAAAAAAAACAACAACAACAAAAAAAAAACAGATAATGCAATGTCAAATGAAATCACTCAGAGCACACCTCTGACTTTCTGCAAGTTAACCTCTCATAAGTTCTTAAAAGTGAGCAAAGCAAGCTTTAATTAATGAGGTCGCACTGTGACTGAGGGAGCGACAAAGTCTTGAAGTCCGACTTGTTTCGCCTGAATGAATTTGAATCATAATATTATTGTAAGTCCACATGGGAAAAAAATGATTGGCATATGCTATGTCAGGAGCGGCATGAAATATCACTCACTTTAATTTCCTATTGGTCAATTGTCATGATGCCACTGGTAGAATTTTCAACCGGTCAATTTCGTGCCAAACCAGGAAAAAAAAATAAAGGACTTTTAGAAAGTCTAAGCACACCTTGGGTTGATAAAAAAATTTGCGGCGAAAATGATTTTTTTTCCTTTTTTAGATATCGATTTGCAGCAGTCCCCGGTCACTTCAAGAGAGCTGAAGATCCTCGTTTGAGGCCCAGAGCATCTCACAAGTTGTTTCATAACACAAGTCTCTTGTCCAAGGATCGTCTGAAGTTTCAAACTGTTTTGAATGTTTGGTTTGGGAATGAGCAGCAGGAATGGCAGCTGCTTTATAGAGCTTCAAAAGATGGATTCTCAGCTGCATCATTTCATACAAAGTGTGACGGCCATTCACCGACCCTAACTGTTGTTTTAGTAAGTAAACTCTGGAGGGCACCCATTGTGGAAACTAACTGGCCTGTGAGCAAGCTCTTTAGTGTGTTCTGGCGGCAGGGCGGGAAAAGGAAGAAGAGCTTGCAACTATGTCTCTGGAATTTAAATATCTGCATTGAAAAAGTCAATGCGAAATGTTGATTGGCAGAGATGACACAAGTAATGACATCATTACCCTTAGCATATGGTTTTTTTTTAATGGTTGTTTACATTCGCTCGTTCCGCTTTGCGCCGATCGGCAGAAATCTGACAGCTCAGTCGATGGGGAGCCACAAGGGAATTGGAGGTGGAATTCAAATTCCAGAGATGTAGTTGCGAGCTGTCCTCCCTTTTCGTGTCCTGCCCCCGTCCTGCCCCAGAGAGGTCACTTGCAGGCTATGTTCTAACTGATTTCTATGTCATTTTTTTGTTTTTAATAGCTCTACCTCTCACTACTAGAAACTGGCGGTAAACATCAGGAAACAAATATGCATAATATACAGGGTGTCCCAAAAGTCTGTTCCTCTTATTTCATGCACTATAACTTTCGTACTTTTTACATCTATCTTGATTTTTGTTGATGATCAACTATTATCAGGGTACAAATGGGAATTTGTGTGGAGGATTCAGTGACCAACCGTGGCGCAGTGATATTCCACGTGGAACTTACATGCCTTCTAATAGGTACAAAAAAAATTAATATCTTCAGTCTTGTGCGTGTTTGTTATCATCATCATCATCATCATCATTGCTATTATTTTGTGGAAGTTCTTTCCCCAGCTCTCCCTCTAATGGGTGTTGCAGTAAGCAACATAATGCTATGAGCAACCCAGCATATGGATGTGCATTACATCCGTGTAGGGTGTGGGAATACACCTCCAATGTTTGTAAACTGGTTAAGACTTTTAAAACTTCTAGACTGAGGCTAGTTTCAGCTAATGAGCACATTTACATACACCCAAAAGACAAATGAAGTATATGCAGACACTCAAAACTGCATGCTACTCTGAAGAAACTGTTGAATTTAATGTTTTACAGATTTTTAGGGGGGAAGGAGTAGATTGTTTGGAGATTAAAATCATGACACTAATAACATTTATAATGATTGATTAAGATGACAACCATAATGATAATGTTTATGATTGTAAAGAAGATTATGACAACAATGATGATAATGATGATGGCAGTTGTGATGATGATGATGATGATCGTGGTGGTGGTATTGGTGGTGATAAGGATGATGATGCCGGCGAAATAATAATAATTATTATATATTGTAGTCACCATCTGTCTTCTCATTGGCTAGAAGCCTACAGTTAATTCTGGGAAACAGCGCAACCTACAGACTATTCACTAATCTGTACCTACAGATTAGTGAATAATCTGTAGGTTGCACGCGCAATGCATGATTTCCAAGAGCAATGTCAAGTGCACGGACAGCAATGTCAAGTTCGCGGACAGCGAAGTAAGAATGGCTTCT
>CALNXI010001022.1:128288-144116 GCA_942486025.1 Porites evermanni | reverse complement strand
TGATGATGATGATGATCGTGGTGGTGGTATTGGTGGTGATAAGGATGATGATGCCGGCGAAATAATAATAATTATTATATATTGTAGTCACCATCTGTCTTCTCATTGGCTAGAAGCCTACAGTTAATTCTGGGAAACAGCGCAACCTACAGACTATTCACTAATCTGTACCTACAGATTAGTGAATAATCTGTAGGTTGCACGCGCAATGCATGATTTCCAAGAGCAATGTCAAGTGCACGGACAGCAATGTCAAGTTCGCGGACAGCGAAGTAAGAATGGCTTCTATAATAAAAAAATAAGAATGGCTTGTATAATAAAACAATTATTAGATTCGGTTTTTGTGATATCCGGAATAATCAAGGTCTTGGTTAGTGTTATCAGTCTCAAGCTTTGGCTTCAGCTGATAACACTTACCTCGACCTTGATTATTCCAGATATCACAAAAACCTCATCCAATAATTGTTTATAACCAAACCCCACCTGCTTCTGCTTCTAAGAATGATCATGTTGTTAATATTTCATCTTTTATTTTTACAGGTGTTTCCTGTTTACATTAGTCAACTCTGAAGGTGTCCCTCCCAGCAAGTTTGATTTAGTGAACCCAAAGTATGCCACCCTTCATCATCCAAGGTTTGTCGTCAGGGAGATTATATGGGTGGGGGTGAATTTATTTTTGAATTCTCAAAATGAAACAAAAATGTACAATAAATCGTAAAATTGAGTTTTAATTCTGTGCACCAACCGGTGACTAAATGTGCTATATATCCCCTATCAACACAGGATTGAATTGTAAACATGCGCTTCTAACTTTTGCTTCTGTGGATAAAGTCGACTGGTTAGAATACCAACTCTTTGTTAGCTCTGGGCTGTATCTAAAGAAAAATAAGACAGTTTGCAGTCCAGGAGAGATTAATAGAGTAATACCTCTTAATCCTCCTTCACAGTCGTAACTGCTGCTTGTATACGGAATATGAGAATGGATAGTCCTTTGGTGTTACTTTTCCTATAAAACCTCATCAATCTAGGGGTCAATTTAATAAAACTTTTACAAGTGTAATTTACAATAGTGTAGCTATTGTTTTTAAACTCTAAAAAAATAGCTATACTCGTAAATAATACACTTGTAAAAGTTTTTTTTTCAATTGACCTCAGTGTATTGCATGCTTGTTTAGCATCTTGTAAATTAAAATTTGAGACATCCAAATTTGAGAGCTGGTTAAGAACAACACGTATGTGTGCTGGTTTCTCCATTGTAGGTATGGTCCCATGTTTGGTGCTGGTGCTGATCTGTGTATAAGTGATGAGTGCAATGAGAGACCTGAGTCCTACTCTAACTTGCCTCACTCCTATGATGGGCCCCAGGCTTCTACAAGCATTCTCATGGGGGACTACAATTTTACAGTAGAGGACTATGAAGTATTTGGTCTGAAGAAAGAATCGTTATATGAGAGAGTATAACAGACTGAAAAGACAATCACTGTAAATAGCTCAATTATACGTTTCTGGGAAACTGCCCAACTACCTCTCCCCTAAGACAACATTAACACTTACTTCTTACTTAGGGCAAAATGTTGGCTTAGTGGAGAGGTGGGCGGATCGTTTCTCGGAAATGTATAAAGATGCAATAGCTCCAGTTGGTGTTACTGGGTACTTACAGAAACTCTTGAGGGTGTTACAACCGCTTTTGAGTCTCTGGTACAGCGATGATATATATTTTTTAAAAAATGTTAGTTTTTGTTTTCTAAGAAAACAGACATGTCTACTTTGAGACTTTTTTATTACCATATTTACCTGTATGGTTAACTTAGATTTTGAAATATATCCTGCAAAGTTGGGTAAAACGAACCAGAGAGAAGTCAAGATAAGAATAACTTTCAATCTCTGTACTGTCTGTAATTATTATTAAAGATTGATAACTTGGTCTTTTACTGTAAGTGTACTGTGTGTCTGGGTTTATGGGTACTGAAGGTCATTTAAGAGTTTCCAAAACCCTCACCCTCAGAGCGAGACCAAGTTCGAAACCTTTCACATCATATTATGGCAAGGTGTTTCCTTTTCATTCATTTTCATGACAAATGGAAATTATTTTCAGAACACTTACTTTGCCTTGGCCCTGTACGGCGCCTTTCCAGGCCTTCTTGGTCAATGCATGTCGGACCAAGTGACCTGGGACGCATAGGCTGCGCGGAATAATAAGACCTAGGGACTAGTCAAAGCAGTTACCCTCGTTTTCAAAGAGAGGCTTGTTGCAACTCAGAAACAGCTTATTGCTATCAGGCAAGGGCTGGTAGGCAAAGTTAACCATATCTCGGCAGTAGAAATCCACTGTACTAAAACCCTTTTTTCAACGGACAGTTTTCTCGCTCGTGTTATATTGAAACCGGTTAACGAACAATTTCACAGAGTGTGCGTAACCTGAGTGGAACGCTGCCGTGCAAAGTTAACGTTGCTTTATGGGCCCTGGTGATCTATGCACAGTATAAATCTTACCCAGTTAGAAGAGATCAATACCCTGGTTAAGCATTCCGCCGTACGCAAGAAAAACGCTCTGGTTACCCATTATAGGACACCAGTAGACTTTCAAAAGTTTTACTAATAATGAACTATTTCAACTGATTATGTTGTTGCGTTTGAGTACATGTACATTGTTTTTTTCAGCGGCCTTATCCAGTTGATACTTATTTTCTCCGCCCCCCTCCCTTTCGCGAAAAAAATAGAAAAAATAGCCTGCATAGCTGGAGTTGAAAGGTGAAGGGGATTGGGAGGAAGGGAAATAGGGAGGGGCCTTAGCCTTTCCCCCTGTATTTCCCTCATTTTCAGAACTGAACTTATCCGTCAGTCATTTATCCTTCTTGAGCGTATGGAATAACGTAATGATCAGTGATTTTAATTTAAAAATTCTGGGAAGAAAAATAAGAAAAGGAAAATGGAAGAAAAAGAGGGAAAAAATGGAAAGACCGTCCGCGAAAAACTGGGCTCCAGTGTACCCATAATTCTTAGAAGCAACAACTTGGCTGCTTTCCGCCATCTTGGACGTAGAAATACAGATCTCAAGACGTTGTGAAGATTTCACCGTTGTTTTACTGTGCTTTCCATCATGTTATTGCGTCAGGCGTGTAGTACGTTAAGGATTGGTTTACTTCGCAGATCAATGGCTACTGCTGGTCGGCGGCCAGATACGCCACAAAGGATGGTGAGTCTGTATTTTTAGCATAGCACTTTTCCATTCCTGTGAATATTAGCCTTATCCTTGTTTATTTTCACTGGTTAATTAAGCTTTAACTGTTGAATTTACTATTGGATTTTCTTTTCTTTCTTTGTTTTTTTTTTCTTTGTTTTATTTTTCTGGTGCTGTGCTTTCAGTTTAGAAAAAATAAAGGTTAGGTGCTGCGATTTACTCACAGAGTCAAATATCTATCGATCTAGACCGTTCCAGCACAGGTTTACCATCTGCCTTAATTGAAATATTGATTTAACCTATTTAAGACACCTTGCTGGGCCATAAATAGATGCCCTGCAATATGCAGTCCTTCGAAGTTGTTTATTTATTTTGCTTGTGGCTATGGTAAAGCCTATATTTGGAAAATTTTCAGGCAAGAGTGGAGATACGATGATAACGTTGAATTTAACCTGCATTAAACTTTTGGTTATCCACAAATACAAGACTGTTATAGAGTTTTTCTACTGTAGGAAAGTTGGGGGCTGGTTCAGAAATTAGGGGGCAAATTTGTAAGGGTGTAATTCACCAGGGGGCAAACTCACTGATATTCTTAGAATTGGGTTATAGTTCTGAAAAATCTACAAGTTAAACTTTGATATGTTTTTTCCTCAGACACCTCTTCACCAAGCTGTCGCTTTCACAGCCATTTTCTGTGGAGTCCTTGGGCCCGGAGTTTTGCTCATGTTGACACGCGAGAAGCCTATCAGCGAACATTGATGTGATGCCAAGGAATAGTTAGCGCGTTGTGATGATGCCATTGATCGTGGGAAGAAAGTGTTATGGTCTTATGTGTTATTGACTGTTATTAAAATGTAAAGCTGTTTCCACAAAAGAAGAAGCTGTTAAGAAATCATTTTGTATAAATTTTGCAGTTCCTTGTTATTTGTCTCATCTTCTCTTATTATTAAACCACAGTTTTGCCTGCACAATAGGCTGATTTAGCAACAGAACGGGAACGTCAGTTGACAACGGCGCGCACAAATTAAGCAACTGGCTTGACCAATGGCAGAGCGTGAAATTGGGCACCAGAAGTCATGTCTAGTCCTTTCCGTGTGCTTTCCTGTCGTCAACTGACGTTCCTGTCCTGATGCTAAATCGGCTGATTGTAACAATAGAGGTTAAGCCTGACACCCATCAGACCTTTCTAGTGTTTTCAACGTACTTGTAATTACAGAAGTGTCTTATAGAGGATCTTTTTACTCAAATTAAGGAAAGTAAAGGATTAGGTCCCATATTTTCAGGGTTACCCCTAAGGAAAAGCTAAGCAGGCTAATTATCACAAACTATCACAATACAGTCAATATCCAGCCACCCCTTATTCTTTTGGGACCCAAGTATAATGTCCATAGTAGCAGGGAACCGTAATAGTGGGATGTGAAAAGAAAGGAAGAAATGATCGTTTATTATGGCTACAGTCAAACCTCCACTAATGCCACCTCTCTACAACGGCCATTTTTTTCGGCTGACAGTCCATACATTCACTCTTGTTTCAACCTCTCTACAACGGCCACCTCTTTACATTGGCCACTTTCTTCTGCCCCCAAAGTGGCTGTTATAGAGAGGTTTAACTGTATTAAATTTTTAAAGATGCCCTTCTATGTCCATCAAGAAGACATGAGTTGAAGTGACAAAATTGTTATGTCTGGGCCAAAAAAGGTGTTAGTAAGTCCATAGTTGTGAATTGTTTTGTACTTCCACTCAGGCATATGTAATTTTTGCTGTGAATTCAGCTACTGTGAATGTGAATGTAATTATCTTCTTATCCAGTCTCCTCAGGGCTTTTTAGGTTTAGCTCAGTTGGAAGGGCATCGGTCTGCCAAGTGGGAGAGCATGGGTTCAAACCCTGGTTAAAATGATTGGGTCATTGGGTGGTGCCATTAAGCCATTGGCCTTGTCTCCTCCATCCTTCTTTCATTAGTCAACATTGAAGGGGACGTAAAAGAACCCGCACTACTGTTCAAAAAGAGTAGGGGAAGTTCCCGGTGGTGCAGTCTACCTTTCACGCATCACACATCATTCATATTATGGGCTATGGGTGGGTTACAGTAAGCTTATACATGGACTGATAGCAGCTGCTAGTGGCACCTCGTATGCTGAAGTCCGAGCTTACTGTCAACATGTTAATATGTAAAGAGAGTGCGTCTTGTTGTCCTCTAATCCACAACATTACATAACATTACAATAAATTTATTAATAACACTGGGTGGGTGGACTTGGCGGACGGCTGGTAGTTCAGTTTACATTATTTTAATGAAGTCTATAATGTCAAGGCAAGAGGTTGATTGTATACATGTCTACTGCCATAACTTCTGTGACTTCAAAATGGAATTGATTTTTTCAGCTTGTTTTGCAAAGATATTCTCTATAGCCAAGGTCAACTAGATTATATTACGAGCAAGTTTATATAGCATAAACCTTACCTGTTAGTACTAAAAATGAAAGTTTCCTATGTAATGAAAGCAAACTGGATGCTCTTCTGTCCCATTAATTTAAGCAACCCCTGGGTCTTTGTGAGGATGGCCCAGATCTCTAGTTGGTGCCATAAGATCAAGAAAAGGAGATACCAAAAGTGACTTAACAGCTGACACTTGAATTTAAATATCAGTGAAATATATCTTTGAATTGGAATTTCTGTCGCTGAGTTGCAGATTTTCCTCCTTGCAAAACGTCCCCAGCAGCAAGGAGCGCGGAGAAACAGCTGTTTTCGCAGGCTAGATTTTGCTTTGGAACATGTTTTCATTACTATTATTATTATTAAAAACATAAGTGCCCAGCCTCAAATAAGCGCCCACTTTCAAGGACAAAAGTTTAAGAAACGCCCAGGGCCCTGTTGTTTGAAGGCCCATTAGCACTAACCCTGGGATTACATTTTAATCTGGGTTTCTTTTTCTTTTGTTCAAAGGCATTTTCTAGGAGAATTTTCTCTATTCCTTTTAGAGCGGTTTTCACTTGACTGTCGTAAAACCAAAACCAAAGTAAATACACTAGCCAACCAAAGGGCGTAATAAAACCAAAACCAAAACCAAAACCAATCCCTTTCGACAGTCAAGTGAAAACCGCTCTAGAGCATCCAATCATAAGGAATTAAGCTGAATTTTCCTCCACCCACCTTACCCTTGTCAAAAATCGTAGTATCCCGTGATCTCTTGCGTTCGTGCCTCGTTCCCGCTCAGTGGCGGTAAAAGGAAATTAAAAAGATGGCGGCTTCTGTGCTCGATGGTGAAAAACTTTGTGAGGTGTCAGGTAATGTTAGATGGTCCAGTATGGCACAAGCTCCAATGAGCATTCAAAGTGGATCGTTAGCCGTTTATAAGCTCAGTGATAGTTTTTACATTCATGCAAGAACGACAGCAAAAAGAGGAAAGGTAAGACGATGCATCTCGGCTATTTCGTAGCTTATCTCTGTTAACCTTATTTAAGCGTACCTACTCATTTACGAGGATTCTTATGTCGTTGACGCGAACCATTGGCGTACAGTCAAACTTTCTTAGCAAGAACACCAAAGGGATGAAGCAAAATTTTCGCTTTAATAAGATTTCCGTATGATAGAACTAATATTACTTTTTGAAGTTATAATTGGCATCTCTACTGGGACTAATCAAAAGAGCTTTCCCCTAATTACAAGCTTAATAAGCTACAGTTAAGAGGAGTCGACTGTACTTGATTGAGCATTTTGTTAGAACATTATGTTCTTGAAGGCGTAGTTTCATTCTTAACTTTGTGGAAAACATTGGACGATCTGGACAATGTATCTCTATGAATGCAAAGCATACGCATTGCATTCTAATCAAATTTCCCAACACTTGGTGCTCTAACTGGGAGACCGGGAGTTTTGATGTTAAACTTGGAGACTTCCGGGAAAACCAGGAGAGTTGGCAGGTATAAACATTATAATGATCTGAGATAATAAGGAACAGGCAAATGTAGACAGGAACTTTGTGTATGATCTGCATAATAATTTTTTAGGTCATACAAAAGTCAAATCCATTGATATTCAAAACATCCTTACATGTACCTCAATCAACGTTCCTGTTTCTTGGCAAATTCAAGATATAAAAAGGTATTTTGTTTAGCGGATATTCTTCAAAATTAATATCATGTTGTCATGCATCAAGTTGTATTCTTACTGCTGGTACAGCTGAGGGAACACAACCTTGTTCCCAGGGTTTCTGGTTGCCGTCCCCTTTTCGGTGATGTTTATTCAGTACTATTGATGCCGTCCAAATTTGGTCAACACCAGCTAGTTATGAAGGAATGTCAGTCATTTCGCTAACAAGTTGTTTTTTCAACACTGAAGTCAATTATCCCACATGATCTTAAGATTTGAGATGGATTTTGTGATTTATTTTGCCATTTGCTCAGCCGATTAACCTGCATGAACGGATCCACGATCAAGTTAGTGTTACGCAAATTGTTGTGTGAATTGCTTTTAAGGTTTAAATTAAACTTTTAGGTTTTTGAATAAAATATTTCAAGAAACAACCTCTCTGTTTACTGATTATTTACAACCTATTTGCACTCCAAGTCTACTACAAAGAAGGTCACCGAGGTGGCATTTTTTGAAGTGACAATTGAGAAGTCGTGCGGTTGTCAAAAGGTTAATATTTAAAATTAGTTTAAACATGCCAGAGTCATTGGTAATCTTTACTCCTATTTAATTTTATACAATACTACTACTTGTATAAATTTAGTGTTGCTGAAGCAACTTTAATAGATCATGTAGGCTTATCGATCCCCTTGTATAAGGGTGTGTTTATTTTAAGAAAAGAGCATTTTGTTAAATTTTCTCTCCCACCTCCCCCCTACTGAAAACAATAATGCGTTTTAACATGTCCTCATAAGATACAGTGATAACTCCACCCTTCCCCTGTGAGGAGGAAAAAAGAGGATCTGTCTGAATCACTTCCTAAGCCTCAGAAGTGGCCACAGCGTGAATTTCTGGTCTAGTCAATCTTGTTTTCTTTCATCAAACTGATTTTTTGAGTGTAAGCATCTGTCTATTGATAAAACCATGGTCAAAACTGACCCCGCTTTACCAATGGCACTAGCAGCATGCAGGGCATGCTCAACAAAGATCTTACTCAATTCATGCAGTCTCTCTGAAATACACCAAAATTGAAGAAGCGAAAGAAGGACTCTGCTTGCAGGCTGTGATCAATTCAGCACAGCAAATGAAACTATTGGACTGTTTCAGCAATATGATTTTTACAGTCCCTTTGGCACTTCATTTCATTAGTGTTACAAGGGAATGGCTGCTTATCAAACAAGTGATTTGTATATTCAATGTATTTTTTGAAAGCTTAGTGTCCTAACAACTCCAGTGTGATTTTAATTAGGCCGTTTTAGCAAAAAGGAATTATTATTATATTGGGGGGTTTTATAGAATTTTTTTTACCTGAATGTGTGTTTTGTCTTTCATTTCAGTTCCTTTTGAAAGCCAACAAATTCGATGTGGTCACCCGTGATTCAAAATTAACTTTGTCATTAGATACAGACAGCAAAGCTTCAGTGTCTATAAACTTGAAAGAGGCAAATCCAAGTCAACTGAGGTTGTTTCTAGATTCTCTGAATGGCATTAAGGCCTATCACTCTTCATTGAAAGGTAAGATACATTTACAGTCCCTGTGTAAAGATGATTTAAATAATTGTGTGCATTTTGAACTGTCATAATGATAATATTGGCCACGTGTAATGCGCCAATCACCTTTTTGTCTAGTGACTTTATAGCCAATAACATCATGGCTTAACTGAAAGATAACTAATAAAATTTTGAATGACCAGAGTTTGATACCGTCAACTGATATTGTGCAATTCACTTTGACTTTGAAGATGACTGCCGCACAGGTTGTCGAAATATCAGTCTCTTTCAACAACAGTCCCATTCAGGACTAGGCTCACCCGGACGATCATAATTATTCCACCTGTTTATGAATGAATCCTGGGCTAAACCTTTCAATATAATGAGAACACTTGGCAGTCACTGAGAGTAATCAGTTATGTCTATGACAACGGTGTACATCTTAGAAAGAGACTTTCACTGTCATGATAATTTTGTGAAGTTGATCCATTGGTTTCATGGCTCCCAGTAATTCAAAGCCATTGACTCTACATAAATAATAATTCAGCCACTGGCTTCTTTTGCGTTGACTTCACATCAAAGCTTACAAATATTTCCTTAGACCAGTGCTTGCTTATCCCTGTATCATTTTCCTTACTCAGGGTTCTCATTAAGTGGTGTCAGCCGGCTAAAAAACCGGCTACTTGGAGGTTTTTTGCTGTCTACTTTTTGGAGAAATAGGGTAAAGTGAAAGAGTGGAAGCCTGAAATTGCCTTCAACACTCAGTTACTTAACTGTCTACTTTTATATCCTAGCTATCTACTTTAAAAAGTAATGAGAACCCTGTTTACTGTACGTGAATAAAGAAAATTAAAGCATTCAATGCTCAGTGAATAATTCTCCTCAAATGGTTTGGCAACAACCACAAGCCAACCACCATTGTACAAACTTAAAATATTAAAAACAACAACAAGCATTTAAATGTTGAATTTGTTTACTTCTGTGATGATATCCACAGGCAAGTTATCTTCGTCCTCATCTAAAGAAAATAAGATACAAGATATTGAGGTGAGTGATACATGTACAATTCTTAACTAACCAATAATTATTCTTGTACTCTTGTCTTCGTGCATGTGCATGCAAGCCTGGAGCACAGTGTACACAGCATACATACAGTCCTTTGTAACCTTTTTTTTAGGCACCACTCTAGTATTTCCAAAACCAAATCAAAATTTAGAATAATCATCTACAGCAGTCCACTGGTCTTCTGAAATCTGCTGGATATCCCCCTTTTTCATGTTTTTTCACAGACTCAACTTATTAATCTTGTTTATTGTGGTTAAAGGTTTCGTCTGAAAGCGTTGCGCCACCTTTTGATATTTAAACCACACACAACTGACAATCCCTCGATCTTTAAAATGTTTGATCTTGACAGTACGTTGTAGAGGCTTGGTACAATGTAATGAATTTTACAATAGGAGGTGATTAGTCAACTTATGCGGTATCTAGCTTTCTTTGGAACAGTGTGTTATCAGGCTTTGCATTGTCTGTGATGCAGCAAAGCAATGTCAAACAAAGTACATAAACAATTGGCTTAGTTGGCCTTTTACACCTGTGGCTTGAAGCAGGGGCGGATCCAAGGGGCGTGGATTGGGTGGCTAGCCACCTCCCTTTTGGACAGCCCACCAAAAAAAAATAATACGTGGAAAAACAAATGGAAATATGTGGGTCCCAAAAAATATAGAAAGACATGCATTTGCCATGCATGTAAATGCAGAACCATTGATAGAAGTGTGGTTTGTAAGAAATTTGTGATGCTACACCCTAGGTGAATGATGGTGTCTTCACTTTTGGCCCACTCCATGTAAGTTAGTAAGGTATTTTGTTAGTTTCTATTTTTTCTATTTTGTGGCTTTTCAGGAGTTTGCAGTGATACAGTCAATCATCCTTTCAATTCATCCTTTCTAAATCACCATGTTTTGGGACAAACGTAGGACAGCATAAAATAAATAGGCTATTTGCATGATGATGGCATTTTACTACTACGACCAGAATCCTTCAGGACTTTGCTTTCTTGTGCAAATTAGGGCTTTTGTTATCGAAACGTAACGTGTAGTTTGGTGGCCGATTGGTATGAGACACCCCCCATTAAAAGATCCTGGATCCGCCCCATAAAGCTATAATAATACATGTATGTGAACTATACATGTATGATATTCTTAATTTTTTAGACGTCTTTTTTGTTTTTAGAACCAGCCATGTAATACGTTGAACTCCAGTGGCTCAGTTCCAGGTGTTTCAACTCACCAATTACCTCCAAGAAGCAAACTTGTGTCCCCCTCACCACGCAGTCCACAGAAGTAAGTTTGTTAGGACATTAATTTTGGTTGTCACCTTTTTAGGGGAAAAATCCATTTTTTTAATTCCAGAAAGCAAGAATTTTGCTGAATATGTCCCGTGTAGGACTATGAAAGTGCTAGTGAAGTCCCCATGGTTTTTGTAATAGGTATCCCTGTTCTCTCGTAATCCTCCTGACTCCACCTTTTGGGATATGAGATTTGTAATTAGTCTCCTATACCATGTCATGAAATCCACCTTATGTAACCTGGTTGGATTGTTTTTAAACAAATATACACTCAAATATTCAACACCACTATAGAGCAAAGTGGTGCACATGATACAGGTCAAAATTAAATTCAGGTTAAAAGTTTTTAATCTAGGTTGATTCTCAATAAATTATTTCCTTTGTCTCCTAGCCCTAATTCATAAATAACCTGAATTTAATTTTGCCCTGTAACACCCATGCAGCAAATCATATTGTAACTGGTTCATTGCCTTGCTGCAAGGAGGAGGAAAAAACATTTTTCATGTCAAAGATGGTAAGCAGGAGGTTAAAACAGCTAAATGAAGATGATGGTGTTCTAAGATTTGAAGTAAGGTCTCCCTCTCTATAAGATGAGCAGAATCTATTTCAGGGTACAATACAATACAATAACTTTATTATCTCTCCCGAGGGTGCTATTCTGAGATAATTTACAAAGGAATATTAATTCTAATTACATAATCACTCTGCCGGAGGGAGTGAAAGAAATACAGCGAGTATTGGGTGGGAAATGTTGCTGGTATTGAACTTGCAGCCTTTTAAAAATGGGCTTATTGAGAGAGTGCACATAGTTAACAGGTGCACTTGATTGGCATGCACTAAGTACAAATTTGTAAGAGAAAGGGGACCCCATTGTGACAGGAGACTTAACTGGCCTTAGATTGCTAGTAATAAGGGTGGGTTTACACTGGCTGAGGAGCGAATGAAGCAGAAAATGTTTTTTCCCACACTCAGCTGGGAGTATGGGTTTGAGTGTATGAAAGGGCTTTGGGTCACATAGTGTTTTTTTTGCCATCCACCATTGCCTATCCTGCCCTGCCCTGCCCACCCACTCTTCATGTGTTTTTTGGGTGGCTCTGGTTGTTATTGTATATAGTCTCAGTTTCTTGGCAGCCATTTTTATAGCTCCTTTGTGCTGTAATACCAATGATTTATGGTGTTGATATTTGTAGTGTAAGAACCACAATTTACTCTAAAAAAATGCCCTTTACATCTTGGGTAATGTAAGGTTCCTCCATAATATTAATTTTTTTCTGTTTTGTTTTTTAGCAGGATGACACCAAACAGACCATCCAACTACTTTGCAAAACAAATGAATCCACCTTCTTCTTCTTACAATTCTCAGAATAAAAAAACACCATTCTTTGATCAAACAAGAGCAAGAGGTTAGTGATGAAAATTGAANGTGTAAGAACCACAATTTACTCTAAAAAAATGCCCTTTACATCTTGGGTAATGTAAGGTTCCTCCATAATATTAATTTTTTTCTGTTTTGTTTTTTAGCAGGATGACACCAAACAGACCATCCAACTACTTTGCAAAACAAATGAATCCACCTTCTTCTTCTTACAATTCTCAGAATAAAAAAACACCATTCTTTGATCAAACAAGAGCAAGAGGTTAGTGATGAAAATTGAACAGTAACTTTAGTAATCTGCACATGATACATGTCTACTAGATAGAGATATAGAGTCGGAAATTAACGTTTTTTTATGGGCACCATCTGGCAACTAGATAAAAATTTTTGGTCACCAGATAGCAAAAATTAGTTGGCAAAAATCTCTTCCTTGCCTGTAACACATGAGAAACATTGAATGTTTTGGACATTTTCAGCTCATTTTCATCAACTGTTATCCTTAGCTAATTATTTACAAAGAAGCTACCATGCTGACTGGGTGGCATTTGAAATTCTAGTTGTCAGCTCTCAATTTTTAGGTGCATTGGTGACCAGCTAGTCACAATTTCGGACCCTGAGTATATTATAGAAAGATGGTTTATTAAAAGGCTGTACATACATTGTTCATTTGTCAGTAATGTAAAAAGGCAATGAGTTGTCTAAGGAGGTTGAAAGTGGAACTTGCCAGTAATTTTCTGTTGGTTGTTCTTTAATTATTATCGCTTTTATTGTACATGTAGATAACCTTAGCAACACGTCTAGTAGTGGCAAATCTGCATCGTCATTCTATGGTCGTAATTCTGGTAATTCTGGTTTGTTTTCCTTTGAAAGGTTAGTATTGTTTTTTTATTCTCATAATTTTTTCTCTTGAAAATATATCTTGGTAGGAGGAAATTGATGTCGGCCACTCTTGGAAATTTAAGGGTCAAGTGTTTTTTTGCACAACAAGCATTGTGCAATGCAGGATTTGTTTGTTGTGATATAATTAGTGTTCCTTGTTAATGTAACAGACACAAAGCTGTCCATATTTTCTGTGGAAAATCATGGTACAGTCAACTCCCGATAACTCGAACCTTCAAGGGAAATCGCAAAAAGTTTGAGTTATCGGGAGTTCGAGTTATCAGGAGCTCCAAGAAAATAGGCGGGAGTAAGGAAAGAAGCAGCTTTTACTGCACAGTGAACATTTTAATCACAGCCATTGTAGAATTGTTAAGTGAAAATTGAAAGATACTTCTAGATTATAAATCAGAACGTAACGTAACAAATCATTGCCTAAATACAGCATGCGTTTTACTGTTTTGAGAAGTAAAACTGTTTCAGGTTAGATTTGTGACAAACAACATCATCCGCCACTAGTAAATTATATGCCTACAGCATGTCAATGGGAAATGCAAAATTCAATGTTTCGGACACCAGTAGACTGTTTTTTTCCCGACTTTTTAATGGCACAAAACATGGTTCGAGTTATTGAGGGTAAAATTATGTAGAAATGATCGGAGGGGAAACAAAAACTACTTTGAGTTAGTGGGAGGTTCGAGTTATCGAGGGTTCAAGTTACTGAGGGTAAAATTTCAGTAAAATTAAAATGTAAGAAGGAAATCCAGGGGAAATTGATTTTGGTTTCGAGTTAGCGCGAGGTTCGAGTTACAAGGGTTTAAGTTATCGGGAGTCAACTGTATTGTGTTTTGTGTCATGAAACTAGAAAAAGAATTAATGTTGCTCAAACTATTGGAAAAACATACAGGAAAACAGAACATTGCTGAAAAAAGGAATGGAATTTTTTATTTATACTAAAAGGCAGTAGTGCTCATGATTAAAATTGGAAAATATGGCATGTATCAGTATATAAATACCTTTGTAGGTAGGATCCTAGGCAGGACAGTCAGGAGCCTCAGTGGGGCAGTCAGGTGCCTGTGTGGGACAGTATGAAGCCTGGGTGGAGAAGTTGGAAGCCTGAGTGGGACAGTGGGGAGCCTGGCTGGGGCAGTGGGGAGCCTGGGTGGAGCAGTGGGGAGCCTGAATGGAGAAGTTGGATAGTGGGGAGCCTGTGTGGGACAGTCCTGGATGGAGAAGTTGGAAGACTGTGTGGGACAGTGGGGAGCCTGGGTGGAGCAGTGGGAAGCCTGTGTGGGGCAGTGGGAAGCTTGGATGGAGAAGTTGGATAGTGGGGGGCCTGTGTGGGATAGCCCTGGGTTGAGAAGTTGGAAGCCTGTGTGGGACAGTGGGTGCCTGCATGGGACAGTGGGAAGCCTGGGTGGAGAAGGTGGAAGCCTAGTTGGGACAGTCTGGTTTCTGGGTGGGACAGTGGGGAGCCTGGGTGGGGCAGTCAAAGACCTGTGTGGAACGGTTGGGAGCCTGGGTAGGATAGTGGGGAGCTTGTGTTGGACAGTGGAGAGCCTGGGTGGGGCAGTTGAAGACCTGTGTAGAACAGTTGGGAGCCTGGGTGGGATAGTGGGGAGCTTGTGTTGGACAGTGGAGAGCCTGGGTGGGGCAGTTGAAGACCTGTGTAGAACAGTTGGGAGCCTGGGTGGGATAGTGGGGAGCTTGTGTTGGACAGTGAAGAGCCTGGGTGGGGCAGTTGAAGACCTGTGTAGAACAGTTGGGAGCCTTGGTAAGACATTGTTGATCTTGTGTGGGATAGTTGGGATCCTGAGTGGGGCTGTTGGGATCCCAGATGGGACAGGTGGTGTGAGTGCCAGGAAATACCAACCATCCCCCTTACCACACATTTTGATTGATTGTAACGTTTTTATTTTGTTACCTTTTTCAACCCCAGGAAAAGTTCAGGTACCTTGGGTCCAGGCTTGATGCCTCCACCTCGTTTGTCAAGTGGAATTACCTTCAGGTCTCGTGATAAGCGACCTTTTGAAAAGGAAGTCACCTTAACAGGGTAAAGAATTAATTTACTTCTACATGTAATTATTATAGATGAAGAAAATCAACACTGTCTTTTTAAGCAGTGGACATGAGGGTTTTAGAAACCAGGGCAGTTGCATTATAGTGAAAAGGTGGTTGATTTCATATTTTTCTCATGTTTGTAATATAGTTGCTGTGTACAAGTTTTTCAATCCTACTTTCATGTTTTTCAAATACACTAGTTTTCTACCTATCCGTACGTCCCCCCCTCAAAGGTTTATATGTGTAAACCCCTTAACCCCTTCCCCCCAACTTCTTTGAAGGTTATTGGGGAGGGGCTATTGACAAATTTTTGCCATTTAAGAACGTAAACACCCATACCCACCATGCTTCTTTTCCTCCCCCCCCCCCCC
>CALNXI010001022.1:49664-127848 GCA_942486025.1 Porites evermanni | reverse complement strand
CCCCCCCCCCCCCCCCATTGTATGTTTAAGTTATCCACTTTTGATATAGAGAGGTTTGAGACAGTTACATTTAAACCACCTTTAACTGTCCATGTGGATCAGAGTCCCTTGTACCGATTGAAACATCATCAGTTTCAATAATTATAGACAACTTCGATGACTGACTTGCGCTGGGGGGAGAGATCTATCAAACCACATTCAAATGACCACCATCCAGTCAAACAGACCAGAGAAAAATGCAAGGATAAAAATAATGATAATTTGAACAAAAAAACTCCAATAAAAATTTTGCTCCACTTTCTATCAGTACTTCTTTCAAAAATAATGATCCTCATTTTTCCTTGGAAACGTTTCCAACTGAAATAAACGGTAGAAGGGAAGCAAAAAATTGTGGTAAGGAGAAAAGTTTTATCTTTGTCCCATCACCAAAGCAGGCATTCTTTTTGTGGGGAGATTTGACAGTGGAATTGATCTAGACTACATTAAAAAAGTGATAAAGTTTCAGGTAATGTTTATGTCAAGTGAATGAAGAAGCAAATAATAAATTTGTTTTATTGTTTTAAGTTTTTCTAATTTGGGGAACACTTGCTACATGAATGCCATTCTACAATCTCTTTTGGGTGTCCCACCATTTGTTCAAGATCTTTCAAACAAAGCTTTGTTAGACCGAGTTCATCCACATTGTCTCTACCGGTGAGTACAGATTCTACGCCTATGAATTTAACTTTTTCATGCTTAGGCAAAAAAAAATTATTATTATTATGTCAAGTTTAATTTTGTGATTGAGAAAAGAGTTAAAAACTTAAGTTTGAATTCCTAGTCTTATGGTAGCTTATTAATAAGCATTGTCAAGCTTGTCTATGACATTTTGAAGAACAAACCTGATGGGTATTCATTAGTTAAAGCTTCTTTGATCATTTGAACTTTCTGGGTAAGTGACCACCTACCCCTCCTCTGAGTCAATGTTAGCACTTACTTCTCACTTAGGGCAAAATTATGACTTAGGGGAGGGGTAGATGGTCAGTTACCCAGAAAACTTAATCATCCGCTTTAAGCATCAAGCAGTGACAGGTGTTTTTTTTTTCTTCTGAAAATTATCACTGTCTTATCAAACTTGGAGGTTGGTTCATGAAAAGAAATGATCACCCACCAGAGATGAAAGGCCTGGCTTACTTTCTTTTTTTTCTCTGTTTGGGAAGAAAAGAAAAACATACATTATTTTTACCGCTTGTGACTGTAAGTGTTCAGTTTTAAGGAGGCACTGTAAATCATCCTTTTTGATGATTAAAAAACAAAAAGTTAAAAAAAGAAAAATTTTAAGGATGCAAAATTTTTAGAACATATTTCAAAAACGCTCCCATGGGTTTTATTTCAAATCTTGCCAAGGTAAAGACAGTGGTCTAAACTATTAGGAACCCAGAGGATTTCAACAGATTTTATGGAGATTTCGAGAAAATTTCCAGTTTGTAGATTTCATCTCATCATTATTCTGTTGCTATGGAAGTGGCAATGTCAACAAAACGTACTCTAAAATCAAGTCCAATGTCAGAAATGTTGTTTCACTGTGTGGCTTTTTTGTACATGCATTAAAGCCAAAGTTATGAAGCATCAAACACGAAAGGGGTGAGACCTTGAAAAGTGGGTGCGAGCCTCTTTAATGATTTCATTCCATCACGCATCTAGATGTCTGTATAATGTGATGATGTGCAAAAGGAGAAGTGGAAATGCAGAAGTACTGAAAAATAGCTTGAGAAAACTAAAGCGAACAATATCAGAAGCAGCAACACGTTTCTCAGGATATCATCAGCATGTAAGAGAACCTCAAGTTCCTTATCCCATCATCCTTCTTGTCCTCCTGTTGTATGTGTTGCAGGTCAAAATTAAATTCAGTTTTAAATTTTTCAACCTACATGTAGGTTGGTTCTCAATTTCCTTGTTCTCCTAGACCTGATTATTCATTAATATTTTTTATTAGGGCTATGAGACATAGGAAATTAAGAATCAACCTAGGTTAAAAAATTTTAAGCTGAATTTAATTTTGACCTGTAACTTATGTACCACGTATATGTATAGAGTTTGAAGTAATCAAAATGGCTGCCCAACTAAATTATACAATTAACAGTTATAGGACGATGTTGAGCAAAATATCATGATTTGTCGGTGGTGAGCAGATCGACTGAGGCAAATAATTGATCTGCCAGACACTGACAAATCATGGTATTTTGAGATAACTGGGTTCAATAATTTTTTTTTATCATTTGATCACCTAGTTTGTTTTTTAATGAATAAACTCATGGTTTGGATTCAATCTGCCATTTTTATGTAAGAGTGATTATAAGGAGGAGAAAAATGTGGTTTCATTTATGCATGAGCAGATTATTATTATAACTCTATAGAAAATGATATTAAAGAATCTAATTCTCTCCAGTTATTCAAAACGAAATTGAAAAAATAGAAAATAAAAAATGAATTATTAGTTATAAATCTTGTAGTAAATAGTTATATTTCTTCACATGTCTGATATTATTTTTATACTTATTGTTACATGTACCATACCTTATATTTTGTCAACTCAGTCTATGTAATTAGTTAATTTATACTTACCTTCATTGTATTTTACTTTCGATCCTGGCCTTACTGTTACTGTTAACTTTATTTTTACTCTGAGGGAGCCCAATGTCTATAAGCCTCATGGTTTCTTTTTGGGCTTCCTCGCCACTTTCATTTGCTTTTGTGTAACTGTCTTGTTTTATCGTTATTTGTATTTTGTGGTAAATCAAATAAAGTTACAAATTATTTGTAGCTAAATGCAGTTGGACGACATTACACTTTACACTTAAAGTAGACCATTATTTGTAGGCAGTTATTTGCAGATCACGTGGTGGGATCTCGGCCAATGAAGAGGAAGAAAAATTGGCATCAAATGATAATTAAATTTAGTGATGCATGTCATGTATCAAGGTAAAACCGGACAACCAGGGTGAAAGAGTTAAATTATTAAGACGACATCATTTTACAAATAATATTTCCTGTAAATAATTGTCATGTAAACTTTAATTTAGAAATTTCAAGAATATTTTATTAAAACTATGACTTGGCACATGACCGTTGAATACAGGTGACCAAGTTGCTGGGTACTTCTGCTGCAATGTTAGTGTTGTCAAAAAGTTTTTCTACTCACCAGATCATCGTGTCTAAAACAGTTGCGGCTTGGAGCAAGGAGGATCCTAGCAATAATAAGGCTTGATGGATTTTTTTTGTTTAGGATGCCCATGAGTTCTTGTGCCAAGTTTTTGATCAACTGAGAGATGATGTAGACACCTGCGATTCCCCGTCACCTAAGGCCACATCTAAAGAAGGCAGTGGCATGGTAAATACCTTTTATTATTGTCAGTAATGCAAAATAATATTTTGGTATTCCCCATTTGTACATCTCCCAAATTGACCTTGTTTGCCCCCCTGTCCCCCCCCCCCCCCAAAAAAAAAAAAATTAATAATAGTAATAAATAAATAAATAAAAACTTTTGCATTAGCATTGTCCTCAATTTTTTCTGGGGCAACTACAATGTCCAGGAGAAATTTAAAAAAAAAGGTTATGCAAAATTTTGGGGGGCAAACAAGGTGCATTATGGTAGACACGCAAATGGCAAATGTGGGTTTTTTGTTTTATATAATTATGGCAATGTGTGACCCTAACCCATGAAGCCCAACTGACCTTAGCTTAACCTGGGTTCTTGGGTTCTGCAGCATGAAACAGCAAGGATTATTGCTACCTTCTCCCCCATGGATGGGATGCTAGTCCATCTTAGGGTTTCATATACTTATGAGCAGTATTTTCAGTGGTGTACTTCAAATGTTATAGCCAGTGTGTGTACTCTGTGTCACCTGAAGAGTTATTTCATTAACTAGGACATCTAATAAATTTTCTTTAGGTGGCAGACACACAGTGTCCTGTAACAAGGTCGTTTGAAAGTGCTGTCCTTCATACAGTTAGCTGTAAACAGTAAGTACAAAAACCGGGGACTTCATGTGCTTCCATACATGTAGAAACCTTCAGCTGTCATAGTTTTTTGGTTCCTCCCTTATCTCATGCATTTGAGACCAGAATTATTGTTTTTTATAACTTTCATATAGAGGATATTACACGGTGGAGCGAAGATATGAATTTTATTTTCGAGTGGCAAAACAATATTTTACGAACAAGTGCAGCGAGGGAGTAAAATATTGTGTTTGCCACGAGAAAATAAAATTCATATCTTCAAGCCACTGTGTAATGTTCTTTTATTATATAGACAAAAAGACATCAACAAAGTAATAGAGGGAAATGACCGAAATTACGTAATTGATAAACTCACATGTGAGAGTATGGAAAATAAACCACTCAGGTCCCGGATGTAGTTTTTATGAATTTTACGAGTGGTATATTTTCCAGTAAAACACTTGTGTCTATATAATAAAATTGAATAATCATGATTTCAGTTTAAGAAATTTTTTATTACTATATCATAGCCAATTTATAATCCTATTAATGAAATTTGAAATTTTATTTTTCAATTTTTACCATAATTGTACCCGTGGGCTATCTATAAAATTAGCTGCTTGTCTAAGCATAATGAATTGTCCTTAATAATTGTCCTATGCCCTACTAATGTTTTGTAGCTGTTTTTTTGCTGAATTTGTAATGCATGTTTTTTCTTTTTTCACAGACAAAATTCTTTTACTACCAACAGTAGTATGAAACTTTAGCAGAGTCTTTAGAACTCATACAAAATCCTGTTCAATCAATACAGGGCTTGCAAAATTCTTTAATGACATCTTATCCTTTAGATAAGCAGCTCTTCAATTTGTGAAAGTCGATGCTAAGACTTACATCACTAGTTTTTGTTGCATTCAGAGTGTAGCATTTTCACTGCACTCTTATCTACTGGACAAGTAAGCATGAAACATTTCTTGCCTAACCGGAAGGCTTTGCTAAGGCAAGCCTTCCCTGATAGTAAAGAATAACCTGGCACCTTTTTCTTCAAAATTGGATGGCAGGTCAGTGACCACTGCCTTTGAAAAAAGAAGCAGAGTGGGTTCTGTTTTTGCTGTTAGTAATTCAAGAATTTTTCCGTTATACCATTACAATTTTCCAACAAAATAATCTTTATTCTAATTTTATATGTTTTATCATTATAGATGTGGGGAGTCAGCCCTAAAAGAAGAAATATATCATGCATTTTCCCTTGATATTCCAACCTTGTAAGTAAACAGTTTATATGAAATTAGCTTGATTGTCGTGATTGTACATGTAACAGGGCTTTTATTACACGATGTGCATCACAATGCTACTCTAAAAGCCACTTTTCCACCTTTCATGCTCAATCATCACTTGTGCTTTTATTGAACTGGGCCCCTCATTATAAACAAAAGAAAAAACCTAAACAGAAGTTTTGACTTTTTCAAAACACATAGACGTACCTTCCTTAAGCCATCCTTTTGGTCGCCTGGGTAGGGTAGGGTAGGGTTGGTTAGGGTAGGGTAGGGTAGGTAACATTTGCCAGGGTAGAGTTGGTAGGGTAGGGTAAAGTAAGGTCAACTAGTGTCAGATCAGTGAAGTTGGTTAACCCTTCAACTAGCAAATTTTGGGGGGAAATTTTATCACTGCAGCTATGTAGTGAAAAAATGCTGACAGCTTCTATACTATAACTCCTAGGGCCATTAACTATATATCAAAATGTTCATCATCGAATGCTCCTCTAACCACAGCAATAAAATGTAAAACAAGTTTTATTGTGATTATTTTACCATGTTGCTTCCAATTCCAATGTTCGAAGGCCACTTGACTTCCAAAGTTGCTTCATCCTATTGAGTCAATTGCCATTACGAGTTATTAGAACTTGTTTTTCTTTGCTCGAAGATTTACCCTCAGAATTGCAAGTTTTCATCCATGTCAAAGGTCAATTGAAGATAATCACACCCAGTACAATTCCTTAAAGCTCCACAGGTGAAACCTGAGAATCACTGTAACTTATAATATCCATTTCTACAATATTATTAATTTATTATTAATTTTGTCTAATTATTGCTTTTCTATGTGCAGATTACCAGATAGCTCTTCTTTAACTACAATCAATTTGCAAACCTTGTTGGAGAAGTATTTTAAGGTGCAGTCACTGAGCTTGATGCTTATTATTTTTCAGCCAACTTTATTTCATAAACATTTACAGTACAGTAAGTTTAAGACTGTAAAAAGAAAAAAGTTTAAGACTGTATTTAATGGAACAGGTTGCCCTAAGGGGTGTGTGGGGAAGGGGGGGGGGGCTCCTAATGGAAGTTTGGGGGGGGGAGGGCTTGGCTAGTTATTGTTTCAAATCCTCGCTCTATTAAAAAGGAGACCTTTTTTAATGTCCCGATTTGTTTTCATTGTGCAAACAGATTTCCCAAAGGGTTTTTTTAACGTGAGTCAAAGTTACAGTACAGTAAGTTTAAGACTGTAAAAAGAAAAAAGTTTAAGACTGTATTTAATGGAACAGGTTGCCCTAAGGGGTGTGTGGGGAAGGGGGGGGGGGCTCCTAATGGAAGTTTGGGTGGGGGAGGGCTTAGCTAGTTATTGCTTCAAATCCTCGCTCTATTAAAGACGAGACCTTTTTCAATGTCCCGATTTGGTTTCATTGCGCATACAGATCTACCTAAGTGTTTTTTTAAGCTGACATCAAGGAATAAAATGTTTTTTAACAATTAAATAAATTTTGGTAGCACACTGCCTTGTAGATTGCACACTGCCAACAAAAAGATTCCTTTTTTCATGCATCTGTTCAAAATGTGAGAGAAGAGTCGACTGCTTGAAGTATGCCTCTTAGCTTAGTGCTACCCCAGCAGTAACTTCAAAGAAAATGGGTGACTGCTCGCAGCTCGCAGTTTTGACTTTCTGTTTTCCTTTTTAGGATGAAGAACTGGAATATAAATGTAGCAAGTGTGAAGCAACGAAAGCTGTTATTTCACACAACTTCATCAGGCTACCAAGGTCAGTTACCTAGGCTATTACACATAAGCTTCAACTATAGCTTCAGTTATCCAGACTCAAAGTCTGGAAACTTTAAAGTTCAAATAATAGGCCATTTTACAGCACCAGAGAGAAATGAGGCTGGAGTTGACCATGTTTTGATACAGCCCTTCCTGCTCTCTTTTGTGAATAGTGGTGTTGTTATACTAAGAAAACAAAGGAAGTCTTGTATCGAAACATGGTCAACCTCAGCCTCACATTCACTCGAAAGCTAGGGTACTAAACCCACAACTGTAGATTGGTCTATGGAAAGAGGTGAACTTATGCAAATGGACGGTGAAGGAAAGAAGGCAGCAAACCTTGTGTGACAAGTGTAACAATAATTATCTTTGAAAACATTTTCTGCCACCTTCCTTAAAACAGGTCTTTTCTTCCAGAACACAGTAATGGTAAAAGAGGATCACAACAAAACTTGTAAGACAGAAATACCGCTGTCACATTTGTCACACAAACATTTTGCCATCCTTTTCCTTCAGCTATCCTGTTGCATAAGCTCACTATAATCATTTATTCAAAAGATTTCTCTGTTTTTGACTGGCTCAAATCCTTCAGCTTATTATTTGTAACCAGCTAGCATTGACTAAATTGAGAAGACATTTGCATTATCTGGAAAATTTTGTCAATAGTACAGGGTAATAGAGTACTAAAGTGATGGATTTGTCAGGATGTTCTGAAAGAACAATGTCCAAGAGACCTACTTACCAAAAATGAGCATTTCGGGGCAAATTGTCTCTGAGATGTTAGCCGGTTATAGTCAGAAAACTCCATACAAACCCTTCTAATTTTTTGGGGGTCGACCCAAAAAAATTTAGAAGGGTTTGTATGGAGTTTTCTAAGCATATGGACCAGGCCTTATTCTATCATATTTCCAATTGGCAGTGTTGTTTGTACAGTGTTATAAAGAATTGTTTAATGGATAATTTTGTTCACAATGTTCTTTCAGGCTTCTTGTCCTTCACTTGAAACGTTATGAATATGACAACTTAACAGAAGAACAAGCTAAGAAACAGGACAAGGTCAACATTGAAAGGTTCATTAACTTGAGTAAGTGTCAGAGTTAGGTGCTAGAAGTCAATCACTTTTTACACATCTTGTGCAGGGTATGAAGCTCAACTTTGATCGGGGGTGGGGGTGGGGTTGGGGGTGGGGGGAGAAACCTTAGTGAGCCCATGGGTACTTACCATGTACAGGCAAAACCAGAAATTCCGGTTGGAAAATCAAATGGTTTGCACCATTTTGTTTGGGAACCTTCAGAGAACATGGACTGTGATTCAAGGCAATGTGATTTTTCTACTCTTTTTAGTCTGTTCAGCTTATTTGGATATACTTTGTAGTGGATCGTTTTCCCACTGCATCAATTTTACAGTTTTATGTTTATACAGAAGATTTCCATCGGGGTGGTTTGTGTAGATATTAAACACCCCATATTTATGTGCATTGTTAGTTAACTGCATGTTGTTTGTCTTTATTAATTTTGTTAGGTATGCTGTGTTCTACAAAAACCAAGCCTCCTCTTGCTTTCTGTCCCAAACCATTACTTCAAATGTAAGCTTTTTGTATCTTCTGCTCCACAATAAATTTTTACCTCAGTGATATGATAGTGGAACGTTTTTCTGGAGATTGATTAATTTTTAACTCTTTTCATGCACTTAAAATAGGCCAGTTTATTTTGCTTATACAGGAGTAGTGCTAGACAGGCAGTAGAAAACCTAAACTGTAAGTTCATTGAGTGCTTTAAAAAGTCTGAATTATTCCAGCCAAGAAAATCAGAGGAAAAGCTGTTAAATCTAGCCATCAAATTATTTAACAATCACTTATTCAGCATTAGGTATTTTGATAGATGTACATGAAATAAATCATATAATAACTGTGGAACTGAAATCAAAATGAAAAATGATCCTCGCAGTTGTGAATGCAATTTATGCAACTGCGTAAGAAGCCTGAAAAATTCAGGTTTTCAACAGGGTTTGAACCCGTGACCTCGCAATACCTTTGCCCGTCTTATAGAGATGTCTGTGAAGAAAGAGTTGGGTGTACCTTCATTTCTCAGTTATGTTAAGACCTTGTGTATTGGTATGGCCCAGGGAGCAGTCGTTCAAAGGCCGATTAGCACTTAACCCGGGGTTAAATTTAACCCAGGTTTCTTTTTCTTCTTTTCAAAAGCATTTTCTCTGATAATTTTCTGTGCTATTTTTAGAGCTTCCAATCATCAACCTGTAGACAAAAAGAATTAAAACTGAAATGCTTTCTAAGCTTTCAAATCTGAATTCAAATCTCGCACTAACCCTGGGTTATTTTAACCCAGCTTTGAACAACTCGGCCCAGGGAAACCAACCTAAAAACTTCTGCTCTACAGTCAAGCGGTTGCGCTCTACCAACTTTGGTAATGTTAAGGTTTAGAATCCTGTTTTCTGCCACTACAGATCTCCCTCAGGTGTATTTGGAATTTCCCCTCATACATTTATTTGTTTTCTGTATACATGTACTTGTTAGAAGTGATCTCATATCTCATAGTAATTGTCTGTGGGCTTCCTGTGCTAAGTTCTTAAATGGAAATAAACGTTCCCGGATGTTACCCTGGTTTTGAGAGGAAAGCATGGCATGTTGCATTGTGTTTATCTCTTTGTTAAATCTGAATATTTTTTCCTCCATTGTGACTACCCAAGAGAATCCAACAGGACTAATGTGATATAATATTGTCTGCAGGAGTCCTCCTAAATCAAAACAGAAACCTCAGAAGCGACACTACATTAGTGAAGATGATGATGATAGCAATGACTTTCAACCTTCTCCTTCAGTCAGAAGAAAATTAGATCACTCATTCCGGAATACCTCAGCTACAAGGTACTAACAGTAAGCTATGAAAAAGAAGGTCCACTTTATATTTCAATATTGTAATCTGCATTTGGCCCCAGGTTTACCAAATTAAGGGAAAAAAGAAATTTCCTAACTCCAATTCTTTGACATCATACTTTGAGAACTGATATATTATCCTTTTAAAACCACAGAGGAAACTGACATTGCTCCAAAATGCCTCAGGGCCATACTCCATCACCCTGTCAAACTTATATAATGCAGCTGGCTCCCAGAAACCTCTTTGTTCATTGTCCTTTGAAAACAAACCTGCATGCCATTGTTTATAGGGAGAGGGACATTGTTTGAGTCATTTATGACTTGGTTTTCATGCAGATATTCCTTTAAAGTAATATAAAGTAAGGTCTGGCAAACAATTTGGAGAAAATGTATGTGGATTTTGAGAGACCGGGGCACCCAATGACGGTTTCCTCATGCATTGAAAACACTTTTTAGGTTATCCAGAGTACTTTTAGGCCTCTAGAAATTTATTCTAAGCAGGGCTCTAACAATAATTTATCTATTCATTCATCCTAGGGGAACTTGAGTCTTTTCGAAATAACAAGGGCTTCAGTATTACTTTCCCAAAAATTTCAGATGCAATTTAGTGCACGACAAAAGTGAAAATATTTTGGTCTCTCTCCTTCTCATTTTTGAATGCGAAAATTTTAGGTTTCCTTTTTCCTCGATAATAGTATTTTTTCCTTGTAAAAAATAGCCTAACCTGGGGTGTGAAATGTGAAAAAACAAACTTCAGAAAATCATAGGGAATTTATTAGATAAGCTTCGAAAATTGTGCATGAATTGAACAGTCATCTAGAAATTTTTAGCCGCCCTAAAGTAATAGGAAATTCTAGGCAATATTTGCTTTTCTCGAATAGATATTTCACAGAAAACAGTCGTCAGGTACCCCTGAATAGAGAGGTTTTTGTTTTACGAAGTAACAGTTAACTTGCTCACCTGAGTACTGTTTTCTTTTTAGCCCATTCAAGATGTCTTCACGGACTAAGACTGCAGAGGCAAGTTCAAAAAGTGGCCAAGATGCTATGTGCTCTTTTGAACCCCATTTGATAGACAATTCTGATTCCGACGACAAAGAAAATAACATTGATAGTCACATTTCTGCAAGCAACAGTCCTGTCTGGAGAGGAACAGAGGAGGAGCAGATGGAATGGGCACTTGCAGAAAGTACTAAATCAGCAGAAAAGAGAGCTGGGTCAAGAACCCAGCAAGTGTCTTACACAGAAAAACTTGCATCAGCTAAATCCCTATCTTCAAGTGATTTTGTATTAGATGCAAATATGGATGGCATTGAGACGGATGCTGTGTTAACAGAAATCAGTGATAAAGACTTAACAAACGATACAGCAAGTGTTGATTTGTCTGAAGACCCAGTGTGGGCCAGATCCGAAGAAGAACAAGTAAAGTGGGCCTTAAAAGAAAGTGCCAAGTCAGCGAAAAAGACAGACAACGCTGGGTCAAGAATACAACACGAAAATGGGAATGAAATTCAACCAGCACCTGTGGATTTTGATGAAGGTGATTTTGTATTTATAAGTGATGTTTCTGATGATGATCTCATAAATGCTGCACCAGAAAGGAGGACAGGTGAACCAGTAGGTTTAAAAGGTGGAAGTCCTGTTACAACACAGACTTGTTTAGATGAATTTGTTGCCGGTGGCATGGATGGCTCCAGCATGGGAATTGATGACGTCAGAACAAGTAACGAAAACCGCAGTGACAATTCCGGTGTGGAAGTGAGCTCAAAGAAGCCAGTCATCCTTAAGAACACTCCCATCAAAAATTTCAACAAATACAAGAAAAGGAATGTTCATTACAAACAAAAGACACATACAGACAGTGATTTTTTGAACACAACACCAACCCTTGGGAAGTTTGATGGTAATCTTTTTGACAATGTTCCACAGGAACCTGAGTCACCTTACAAGAACGAAAGCCCTCGTAGTAGCAATAGGAGTAGCTGGTGTCCCAGGTCAGCTACAAAGTTAACCCCCCTTAGTAGCAAAAGGAGCAGCTGGAATCCCAGCTCAGCTGCAAAGTTAAGCCCTTTTAGGAGCGACAGTAGTAGCTGGTATTCCAGATCAGCAGCAAAGTTCAGAGATGAAGACATGGAGAAGGCAATTAACATGAGTCTGCAAGACCAGGTAGGAACCGTCTTTGTTTTGCTTCATTCTTGTGTTTAGCGCTGTACTTCATTCAAGGACTTTTTGAAAGCATTGTCTTAAATCTTTATCCTAATAAAGCGCATCATCTCTGGCAGCAGTCAGTTTAGTTTTAGCACCCTAAACGGTACCAATCCACAAATTTGAACCCCTAAAAGGTATGTCGAACACCTCCGCCTATTATAGGGGAGACCCCCCCGGAACCATACAGGTCACAATGCTTTGAAAAAAGGAAAGGGGAAGACAGCAAAAAGTAAATACTCTAGGACTTAATTAATTAATAACTTATTAGCCATTTATGGTTAGGAATTTTTTGTTGTTTGTAATTTTAGTTATTTGGAAATAGGTGATATACTATTTATTGTATAAGCCACTCCAAATAAATAAAATATGTATGTATGGGTGGAAAGGTTATAGTGAACCAGTCAGTGCTTTCAGATAAAACAGGGATTGTCTATAAATCTAGGCTATCACTAGCGACGCAAGCAGAAGCAAAAGCATAAGCATAAGAAGCTCATGCACTAGTGAGGACAGCCATGATATAAGCTTAAGTATAGGAAGAATGCAAGGTTTTGATATACTTGTGTTTATCCCTTTGCTTATGTCAAGGCCTTCCTTACCCACGTATAAGCTGCTTATTTCATATGCTTGCGTCGGTAATGTGAACCAGCCCAAAAATGCCTGTTGGTTGAAATTTGTTTAAGTTTTTGAAACGCCCAACATTTGCTAATCTTTCATTTTTTTGTAACTAATTCAAAACCACAGCGTGTGTTGAGTGAAGAAGATGAAGAACTGAACAGAGCTTTGCAGCTAAGCTTGCAAGGTAGGGACTGCACTTTCAAAAGTTAAGTTTACTTTATTTGAAAAAAACAAAAGTATATTTCTTTATTGTGGAAGTACAATATGCTGGTCTAGCTACATGTACTCAACAAAGTTCTATATGGCGAGACTGCCCCGAGGTCTAACCCCTTTCTATTTTATATACCATTCTGGACAGAAAAGAAAGCCCTTTGGTATACCCTCCATTGAAAAATGGCACCCCTTTGACATACCTACAGTCAAACCTCTTTAATACGGACACCAAAGGGACAGAACCAACTGTCCGCTCTACAGAGGTGTCCGTATTGTAGAGGTAGAGAGTGTATGGTTTTTGGCATTTCTGGGACCAAACGAACTGTCCGTAATGGAGAGGTGTCCCTTTTATAGAGGTGTCCGTAAGGAGAGGTTAGACTGTACTTAATAGGAGTACTTTACTAAAGTGGAATTTTTTTAGTCATTGCTGTGTAATATTTAATACATTTAAATGTTATAGCCATAATGTGCGTATTTTCAAAACATTTTAATAAACTTCCCTCCCCTTTGATATACGTAAATCCTGAAAGAAGGTAAGGAGCCTCCCTGTATTGGCAATTATTAGGAATGCCCCTTTCGGGTAGTTGATGGTATTATAGTTACAATAGAGCTCTTCATAACCTGGTGGTCTAGTTTAGAAAGGGTTAATTTACATTTTTTTTAGATGGGTCCACTGAAAATGTTCTCTGAAAGGGATAAAATCCTGCCCGCTCCTACGTAATTCAGGTGGCGTGATAGGTCCTTTTAAGTCAGCAACTGTTAATTTATTTATTTACATTAGTGGTTGATTGATTGATTGATTGATTGATTTTTGAAGAATTTGAAGAAAAGTGTCCTCCAGAAGATCAATTAGCTTCTCCAAGGAGCGTGAATGTTGCAGAAACCGAGAACCCTTCTTACTATTCTACTATTCAGGTATTTATTAAAGTACTATTATCACTATAGGTTTGCTTTCCACATTCAGTGACTAGTAAAGTTAACTTCAACTTAATAAACATAATCAAGTAGCATAACAGTAAAAGAGGAGAGAAGTTATGAATTACGGCGTTGGTTAGCATACCGTGTGGCACGAAATGTTTGCGGGAGTCTATTTTTGCGGATTGGCGATTTTTTGTGTTTTGTGGGAAGTAAGTTTTGCGATTAAGACAAATTGGTTTTTCTTAATTTTTGCGATTTTCAGAAAGTACGCAGTACCCAGCATTGATGATATTTTCGTTGTTGTTGAGTACGTGCAATAGAAATACATCTTGTAAAAAACAATACTAGGGCACGGGTACCCTATGTAAAACCACTAATTCATTGTATACCGTTTTGTTTCTGAATGAAAGAGGCAAGTTGTAATTGACACATTTCTTAGTACTGTATTTTTGTTTAGCGAATTTAAGTTACAGAATATTTACTCTGGAGTAATTTTTGCGGGAAAAAGTTTGCGGTAATTTTCGTGCCACACGCTATCTAAAAAGAACAAGGTGAAAAATGTTTACCCGCTAAAATTTAGCCTGTTGGTACAAATTGGTGGGTAGATAAAAGCACTGTTATACTCTAATGACTCCATAGAAATCCTTCTAAAATAAGCCATTTCGCCTTTTTTGACTTTTCGCTGGCTTCAAAAGGGGAAAATGATGAGCTTTCCCTTCCCCAACGCCTCCTGTCTCCATGCATTGTTTTACCGCTGTTTGAGCTACTTGTAGGAAACAGCAAACACTCCCAACTTTGAATGGAAGAAAGGGGGAGGGTGGTGGATCGATTCCCGAAATTATCCCATTTGAGGACAGTGACTCAATAATTTTGTGGCCAATTGTATTTAACAGGCACTCTACTGAAATGATAGAGTGGTTTTCGTTTGAGTGTCGTAAAACCAAAACCACAGTAATTACTCTGGCCAATCACATAGGGCACAGACAATACATTGAACCAATCAAAACTCGAAGTAATTACATGTGGCTGACGCAAAGCGCGGGAAAATGCATGCGAGCGCGTCACAATTGGCTTTGGTTTTACTTCTGATTGGATGAAAAGGTGGCGCGAATCTTTTAAGCCAATCGCATCGTGTAGAAAGTGCAAAACCAATTACTTTTCGACACTCAAATGAAAACCGCTCTAAGAAACGACTTAACAAATAATCTAAGTAGAAGTTAACAGGATTAAAAACCTCAACTTGCCAACCGCAATGTAGCATTTTACTATGCTAAGTTTTGAAAATGTTATAAAACTCCCCTGCTTGGGTGTTTGTCGTAGAGAGACTACTAAGATGTTCAACCACCATTCCGATATTTCGATGTCACAGAGACATTTCAATAAAATTGTTTTGGGTTTCTCTTGTGAATTTTAGGATGACGAAAGTGAACTTTCAACACATTCCTATCGGCTTATTAGTATTGTGAGCCATCTTGGTACAAGTTCTACGTCAGGTTAGTCAGTCCAACCTTTTCATTCCATCCACTGTTGAGTTCTGTTCAGTTGCTTTCATTTGAGTGGCAAAACTTTAAGATTTCATTTATGGAGTCAACCCTTTAAGAAACCTTGTACAGAATAATGAACAGTTCTACAGTACTGCTCAGTAGCTTTCATTTTGAATGGTCACACTATAGGATTTCATCCACAGACTCAAAAGTTAGAACCACTTTGTACAGCATAATAAACAGTACCACAGGAAAGTACTGCTCAGTAGCTTTCATTTGAATGGTTACACTTTAGGATTTCATCCACCGACTCAAAAAGTAGAACCACCTGGTAAATTCCAAGGGGTTAAAATTTCAATTTAGTATAGATAAAAATGTCCTAAAAAGTTTAATTCCCAATCTGTATCAAATTAAAAGATTACAAGATCGTACTGAGGTATCAATATCAAAACTGAGAGCTGTAATGTCAACAATATATTTCCTTTATTGATCCAGGGCACTATATCTCAGATGTTTATGACTGCAAAACTAAGCATTGGACTAGTTATGATGATTCTACTGCCACAAAGGTAAGGGTACAGAACGCACCAATCACATTCAGAGTCGTCATAACCAACAGCATCTTGGACTTACTGACAGATGGCCAAATAGTCCACAGGTAACCCAAGCTCACAATGAATCATACAGCAACAATTAATAATATAAGACGCTATATAAAAAATATCTCTTTTTGTAAGAGAATGTGCATTAAATTACGCTTTGAAGCGTGCCGGTAGCATTTTCTCGTAGTTATTTGTTTGCTGACTGTGTTTCAGGCCTCTTTGGCTCGTTGAAATGCCGAAAGCCCGTGAGCAACACTGACCCTGCTTAGCTAATCAATTATTCATACTGCAAAAACTATAGGAATTGAGCTTGGGCAATCTCTGTAACATGGCGACGTAATTGACCAGTCAAGTCAATAACCAATAACTCACTTTGACTATTAGGGATGATTACTACACAGGTTGTGGAAACGTCAGTTACTGTCACCAACAGTCCTATTGAGGACTACACTCACCCAGACGATCTTATTCCACCTACAAATGATCCGGTTTTTTTCCTAACAAAACAGGGGGAGGGTCCGGGACTTCGGGGACCCCCCTCCCAGTCAGAACTGTCGAATGTTTGACACTGAAATTCTTACATCGACAGAATCACAACCGATCATATATCGCGTTTGAAGTGGCTGATTTTTTTAACGAAACGCGCGTTGCATTTTGCCACTAAACTGAATTCCAGGGATATTCAAAAATGTAATTGCTTTTGGGTACCCTCTTATGATCTGTTTGCCTCTGCTCGCAAAGCAGTACACGGCAAGGGGCTAAGGAATTATAACGTGCAACCGCGACTGGTGTGCGAGGTGTGGGGTGAAGTAATTTGCCACAAAAAAGTTCAACAGCCCTTTCCGAACCGAAGTTTGGATCCCTCCCCCCCCAAACTCCCCCAATCAAAAATTCCCGTGGATCCACCCCTGCAAAATCATCTGTAGGGCCCTTCTACTCAATTTTTCTGATGTTGTTACACCTGTCAATGTGTTTTCACGTCTACAGGTTGCGGAGCATGGTGTTCGTTACAAAAGGCAGCAAAGTGGCTACATCTTTTTTTATTTGTACAAGTAAGTAGAATTACTTATCATCCAAATCCTGTAGTCCCTCGGTTACTTCTCGTGTCTGAGCCTAGTTCCATGGTTCTCTTTTAATAGACCTTTTTACCGATACGGCGGCCATATCGAATAAGTTATATTTAAGGAGTATTATGGGTTGCCCAGAGGGGCATGAGCACATTACGTTTAGTATTTAGGAGCGCCTTTCGGGGCATTTTTTCTTAAAGTTATAAATGAGATTGTAATCCTAAAAAATATCGTTATGCCGTATTAGGAAGTAATAATGATCGCCTTTTTCCCGAGAAATATACAGTAAAAGACCATATTTCAAATACTAAACGAGTACAACGAATCTTGCTCATCCCCTCTGGGCATCCCATAATACTCCTTGAATCGAATTTTAAAATGCAATTTGCCGCCGTATAGGTAAAAAGGTCTGTTGCGCACTTCTCGAGTACTTACAGGTGTATCCCATTCTTTCACCCGATCAGCTCCTATCCTGTCTCTTGGCTGCTCTTAAAGCTAGCATTGTTCAATTTCATTATATTGCTTGTGTAATCTTACAACGGGGTATAGAAAGGTATTCTTGGCATTTGGCCGAAATACAGTGCGCAATTCGGGAAGACGACAAATTTCTCGACGGGATGTGGAATTTTGTAAACTTAAACTGTGAAATGGTTGATCCTTGTATAGCTTTGGATTAGTTGCCATGGATCTGAACTGATGAGTTTTTTTGGAAGTTAAAAGTCATCGTCTTTCTTAACAAAGTCATCATTAATACTATGTATCTCCTTTGGGAAAACAATTAGACTCGTGTTACTTTAAGATTATAACATTTTAAAGTGACAAGATTTATGTTGTTTAGGATTTTACCGAATGGTTCAATTAATGCTTTGTTTTTTCCCAGACAATGCGTAGATGCCATAGAAAATTCAGCTTCAGTCAAGGAGAAAAAATGAAGAAGAGATGAGTTTATTTTTGTAAAGAGACTTAATGAACGATGTCACATTCATCAAGATTGTGGAAAATTCCCGGACACACTTCTGTTTTTTCTACTCAAGACCTTCAAACGTTGTTAAAAGTGTAGCGTGATGTTTTTGAGTCACGTTTCATCAAAGTGTATATTTCGATTTCTTATAGTAGTTGTTATTAATTATCACCAGGAGTATTTTTATATGAGATGGGCAATTGGTTATTTAATTACTGGTATAAGGAAAAATCAAATTGAATGCCTTCTGTAACAGACATCACCAATTACTGTGTGAAACTTTATAGAAACAATTCCTTGCAATTTCTTGTTCTTTGTCACTTGACGTCAGCGAAAAGGTTTTCCCATCGTCCCTAGCGCGCCTTCCTCCCTCTCCCCAGTTGCACACAGAGGCTTCTTGGGAGAGAGGCAGACTCGTACCCTGTCCTCCATTTACTTTTCTCTATTGGTGATGACATCTGGGAAGATGCTAATAAAATTCGCAGTTTTCTTTCTTCCTTCCCATATGCAACCTTAACTCACTAAACACTTCCCATCAATCAGAGCGCGAACAAGAGAAGAGACTGGGTACAAGTCAAGGAGAGATAGGAAGCGCCCTGTTAGACTCGTGTTGTTTCAAAAGATTTCGTAGTCAACAGGTGCTAGAACGTCGTTTTGTATACTTACCTTGCTGGAAATATGATTCAAGCTAAATGTAAATAGCAGTCATTCAAAAGAAGACCAGATTGAAAAGAAATTATAGGGTTTGAAATTGTACCCGTATAATTAAATAGATTATTCAAATGTAATATTGTTACAAACTTGTGTGATCAATATTTGTATTCAAACCGATTTAGTTTACTTAAATCCTCTTGTAGTATATTTACCGTCCCTTATTTTTTCGTGAGATCGTCCAGATCAAGCAGTTAATGTAATGGGCAGCCATTTTGTTTTCAAGAGTATCAGTGCAAATGAAACCAAGATGGCCGCCCTTTTATGGTCGAGGGAATGTCGCTGCGTGCGTAACATCGCAGGTAAATTGCGCTACAATTTTTCCTTTATTCATCCAAAATTTTTCTTCGTTTATGATTATTTCATTCCCGTGGGTAATTCTTCATAACCAGCTAGCATTGACCAAGTTTGGAAGACGTTTGCCGGTTTGCGATATCCGATAAAATGACGTCAATAGTGAGGGCGAGGAAGGTTCCCTCCCCTTTTTTCCTCTCTAGTCTCTGTACGTTTTTTTTTATTTTCATCTCCTCGTCAATTTTTCGCCTGCGTTCTACTATCTGAACGTTGTAGCAGCCGGTATCAAATTCAAATCTACATTCCTGCAAGCAGAATGAACAGTGAATTAGTGACTATTTACTGCAATTTCTCAGTTTTAGGTCACATTTTCTTTCCCAACCACGCATCCGTGTTCAAATTTGGCGATTCCCACTTCCCAGACAGTAGTTAAAGCTCGTATCCCGTCCACGTTTCCCGAATCCCACACCCTATTTTGGCCGAACCCCGTACCCGAAAATACATTTCCAGGCTGAACAAAAAAATACATCAAACGAGAATCAAGGCAAGAACATGATGATTGGTAATATTGTAGAGAAACCAAGAGATAATGATTTCGATGTTAGTGGTAGCAATCCCAGAAATCCGAAAACAGTCGGGTCAAAAGGAAAATATATCGTTTATAATTTGCGTGAGAGCAAAACAGATCAATAAATGATTTTGGTGATGTTTTAGAGCGCTTTCAAACTAATTCATGACAATGCAAAGGCGTGTGACATGATGTGAGCAAGAGAAAGTTCTCCTATATTTGCGTATGACCATTCATTTATGAAATTCTTTTGATCTTATGAATTTGCCTGAAAATGGAAAATTGCTCTATAAGTGCGCGTAGAAAATTATGTTTGGCGAGGTTATTAGGACACGCTGTCAAAGTCATTCAGATAACTACACCTTTTGCTGTTCATTAATAGCTGTTCATTTTCGTCAAACGGCAGAACGATCACTAAACATCAATTCTAGGGTTGTTTTTCTCGTATGCCCAAAAATAGAAAAAATAGAGAAAATGGAGAAAATGTTGTGCCAAAATCATTTTGAACTATTACACCTTTCGCTGTTCTTTACGAGAAAATCATACGCAATCATTTGCGCCAAGATACATTCATCAGCTCGAAGAAAACGAACTTTGCGCATAAAACAGATTCAATAACGATTTTTGAATGCAAAAATTGTCATTGAATCTGATTTACGCGCAAATGTTAATTTTTTCGCGCTAATAAATTATTATAAACTTTCTTCGCGAGGCGCTTCGCGCCTCGCTTTGCTTGGCATTAAACAAACTGAGAAGCAAGGTTGATTTTACAGTCGGGAATATATATACATTTTACCAATATTTCGGAAGGCGCCTTCTTCAGGGTCTTACATACAATGATAAGGTTAAGCTGAGACGTTACAGTTTGAAATAAAGAATAAAGTGCAGTAATTCGATACTATACTGAATAACACGTAAAAAAATTAAATAAAAAAAGTATATGAAAACAAAAACTGTTGAAGTAGTGATATGAAAGAAATTTGAAATGTAAAAATAGTATAAATAAATGATTACAAATGGCAGAAATAAGGAATGTATTACATTTCATATTTCTTATTGATACCTGAATGGTTCGAGAGTTTTGTCTCTAGTCTCGATGAGGTATGCTTCTCTAGCTTTTCCTACAGTGTCTCTATTAAATTCTAGTGGAATGAAGTTTGATGTCGTTGGCAGAGTGATCATTACAGTAGTAAGAAAGTGTTCTGAGACTGTGGTGGGTTTGGAGATGTTAGATAGGTTGTCAACTGGTCTGCGGTGTGCTTTGAGTCGTCTTTAAGTCGTCGTATGGTCTCACCAAGCAGTGGTTGCATTGTACCATGTAAATTACGTTTATAGAGTTACTGTCGATCTGACGAGCGATAGGTCTGGTTTCACCTGGAGAGTGGAATGTGCATGAAGTTTGTCCGTCAGATATATATGTATTTGCAAGTAAGATAGTTTTTTTAGCATGGGTATGAGCCCCAGGGCTGGTTGTGTTGTGTGAGATTGCTAAGTTTGGCCCTATAATGATCACTCTGCGAAAGACATCACACTTATTCCACTAGAACTCATTAAAATTAAACGTCTTTTCTCTAAGGGCTTGTTTTAAATCAGAAAATAAGAAATTTATTAATCTCCCACGAAGGTAATTTTTTGCGCCATTTCATGTGATTCTCCTTTGTGAGGCGCCCTCAAAAAAATTACGTGCGATGGCATAAATAGCACATTGTATTGAACCAACCCAATTTTTGGTAAAAATGATCAATGATCATGATCAAAATGATCAACAATGATCAAAGCTAATGGACAAAAGATCCACAACGATCCAAAACAAGCCAAAACAAGTTCCGCCCTCTTAGGAACGTCGGGTAAAACTGATTTTAATATCTCAGTGCCGTTTAGGAGCGTTGATAGCCTCCCACGCAAGTTAGTGGGACAGGAACGCTTGACGAACCCCTAAGAACGTCTGCGTGGAAGGCTAGAGCGAACTGATGATCTGTATGGTCTTTTTAAACAAAAAAGACTTCAAAACAAATGGATAGCAGGTGAAATCTGGGTTTGCTTTTTCACGGCTCTCTGCTCACTTCCATGGGAGTTGCATGCATTTTTCTGTCTGCAGGACTGAAAATAGAGTTCGCAAAAATAGGAAAGAAAAGTGAAAAATAGTCTCGAGGTCAGTCTCACCCTCTAGCTCTGTACTAATCATAAACCAACTCTGAGATCCTCCATTTTCCATTATATGGAGATTCGTATTAGATTAATCGTGGGAAAAAATTATTAAAATTGCGATGTCGGTGTTAGGCCACTTTTTTGCGTTGATGCGATGTTTGGTATTTTTTACTGCGGTGTTACGGTGTGGCAGGAGGGTGTAGACAGTGCCCCAAATCGAATCCTCCTCCACATATGTATTACTGGTTTTACTCAGTTGAAATACTCGTCATTATTACAAGTTAAATTTACTATTAAATTTGTTCCATCCATAAATGATTTGATTTCGTGAACAAGACACTACAGTCAGGGGCACAAACATTTACGAGTACTCGAAAAACGCGCGAAGCGAGCGTTTTGAAAGCTCGCGTGGGAGGCTCACGCGCCAATTAAGACTGGGTTCCAAAAAGAAACCAATATGGCGGCTTACATGTCAACAAAACACGTGTGTCGAAAAATTAGACCCAAAGTGACATTTTTAGACTTCAGTAACTCGGATTTGATCTCCATCGGATCTTTAACTTATTCATTAACACTTGGATTTATTCATGGCATAAAAATTCACGGATGTAGGATTGCAGAAGTAGTGAAAAATCTGACACATGTCCTGTGAGGTAAGCTTATGTTTGTAGAAAGCTTAACTTCAAGGTTAAGTGTGTTTCGCAGAAATTGTTCTTCTCATAAGCAATAAATATTTAGGTAACGGTACAAAAAGGATCAAGGTTATGTGTTAAATCATCAAGTAATTCTAAAAGAGCCCTTCCCCGAACTTTCAACCAGATCATCCTCGGTGTAAAAACCTGTGAAGTTTTTCTTTGTTTTCTAGCTATTATTTTCAAGTAGCGTTTTTGTATTTATTGTTTTTTGTCACTCGTGAGTTTCACAAGGTTTTACACCGAGTATGAACCTTTTAAGCATCCATTTAGTCTGGTACAAATTACAGTGGAAAGGATCATGTTAAAACGCAGACCATGCAGACTGCAGACTGCAGACCGTGCAGACTGTGCAGACTGTGCAGACTGAGCGTTATTTTTTTTACTTGCACTATAATTTTCTAGTAAAATTTTTCGCTGTAGCTATATGGCCGGTAACCGGTCAAGGTTTTCGAAACACTAAATGGCTAGCAGTCCTATATTCTCAGTAAATTACGCAGTCCACTCAATGGCAAAGAACAAATACTGAAAACTCGATATTATTTTCTATACATCAACGCAAAGTTAAGATTACCTTGTACAAAAAAGCTTTTTTGTTTCATCATAACGTCAACAAGATAATGTTGAAGTGTATTTCAGCTCCAGAAGGGAACTGACGCGTAGAGACTTTTCCCGCCGGTTTTCCACAGAGGCCGCATGAAAGGTCAAGATGTTATGATGTCAAATGTTGCCTGTCCGCCATGCTTTGGATAGAAAATAGTAACGAACATCCAAAGACTCGAGACCAACAAAAACATAATAATTATAGAAATCCCACAAAACCGGCTGGTTTGATCAGGATCACGACTTATGATAGTTTAGAACAGCTGAATTTTTTCGATTTGAGAAATTTACTGAGAATATGGGACTGCCGGCCATTCAGTGTTTTGAAAACTTTGACCGACAGTCGAGCTGAAAAAAATTCTAAGTGTCACAAAACACGGTTTAGTCTTTAGAGCCCAGTGTAAACCAAACACTAGACTCGAGATCTATAAAGCATTTCAGGATCGCTTGACTTGTCTTAATCGACATATGATAGTTTAGATTAGCTAGAGTCTTTCGATTTTGTGAAATTTACGGAATATGGGACTGCTGGTCATTTAGTGTTTTTAACACCTTGACCGGTTACCGGCCATATAGCCACAGCGAAAATTTTTACTATAGTTTCCCGCAGGAGCGAGCACGATGGAGGAAGGTAAGCTGTTTCTTTCTGTAACTGTATTATATTGCCACGATTATTTAAATTTTTGTAGTAGAAGAAGCTTTTTCAGGTTAAGTGACTTAAAATAAAACCCTTTTCGGCTTCCTACAATGGCTACGAGAGACAATCATTTCCTCAATTTCCTTGATTGTTGATGATCGTCTTTGGTTTCACTCTGTAATTCAAACCGGTGACTTGCCGTCATTTCTTCAAATCAGATACCGATGTCATCGTTGTTAGCTTGGAAGATTCGGGTAAGACTTTTGTTTATGTATTTTTTTTATTCGATTCTCAAGAGTGTCCTTCTGGGCGGGTTTTCACTCGAGGATCGACATTGTATTTGCTCCATGCATTCACGCCAATAAGTGGTAGTGGTTTGAAACCGGCAATCTTGTTCGAGTATCATGGTTCTTGTTTATGCGGCTCCAAAACTAAATAGTTCATTAGTAACAAATGTATTATTTGTACAACTCGAAGATGTGGAGGGGGTTTTAATGCGCATTGAACTAGATCCCCTGCCGTGTATTTTAGGTATATTTTGTCTTAATATTCATTGAATATTATCTGTGAGAAGTTTCAAGTCGCGGCCTTTCTTCACTTAATTTTGAGGCTTACGGAACCGCTAAACACGTGGAAATCAGAATATTTATTTTTAAGTAGATATACCCTTGATTTATTTACACATTTTAAAGCAAGGCCCATCTCTCAAACGTCTCGGTTTGATATCCCGAGCTAACAATGATGACATCGGTATCTGTAAGATTTGAAGAAATGACGGTAAGTCACCGGTTTGAATTACAGAGTGAAACCAAAGACGATCATCAACAATCAAGCAAATTGAGGAAATGTCTCTCTCATCACTTAACCTGAAAAAGCTTCTCCTACTAAAAAAATAAATAATCGTGTCAATATAATACAGTTACAGAAAGGAACAGCTTACCTTCCTCCATCGTGCTTGCTCCTGCGTGAAAGCGGCGCAGCTAAAATCAAGTGAAACTACTTTTACATCTGCTGGTAAACATGAGCCCTTGATTTTCTCATTTCCTACTCATGACCCTTGCAGGTACACATCAGTGCACATATGGTGGTGATGCACAGTGCACATATATAATGAGAGGAAGCAGGAAACTATAGTAAAAATTTTACTAGAAAAGTAATGTACAAGTAAAAAAATAACACTCAGTCTGCACAGTCTGCACGGTCTGCACAGTCTGCAGTCTGCATGGTCTGCATTTCAACATGACCGCAGTGGAAACATCTCATCCTTTGTTCAGTCTGTTTACGGAGGTGTCCTTTGAACTGGTCAGTATAAAACACGGACTGGGGACTGCGGATCATGGACTGCGTACTGGGTATAAAACTCTGACTTGGTATAAAATAAGGACCAGAAACTATGGACTGAGTATAATACATGGACTCCGTATAGAACGCAGACTACGGACTGTGTAGATAAAAACAGCTGTAGAAAGATAAAACTGAGAGAAAGGGATAGCAGACTAGCAGAAAAAGCTCCTTGCGTCACACACAAACATTCCTTTGGCTGGTCAAGCAGTCTTTTCTCCTTAACGTCAGCATCATGTGAAGAAGGAAAGAATACTGCGCAGGCAAGGAAGGTTAGGAGGGGATGCAGCCTGAAGCAACCTGCATTCCTTTTCTTAGTGAATATATTACACTGTAAGTGCATCAGTTCCACAAAGATCCACCTTCAGTATTAATAAGATGTGATTTACTGCAGTTAAGTTTTCTAATCCACATTATTACAGTATGAATATACATGTTCTGTACATGTAAGTCAATATTTATCAATATTTTCTTTAAGCGATGGACTGCATTGTGTCACATAATTTTGGGAGTCTTGATGAAGAGGAATAACATGTTAACCTGAACGACAACATAATACAATCAAAATACAAGACCAGCAAGAAAAGGCGACTCTGAAGACGAGGTAAACAACTCTCCTAACCTTCTTACAGTAAAACATTGTGTATGTTAATAATAATACCACACATGTCATACCATCACATATTTAAATGATTAAATGCTGTCTTAGATTTAATGCTGCAGATACATAATATTTTATTATAGAAGCAAAGTGACAACACTGGCCACTGGTTTCCCTGTGAAACGATGTCTGAGGAATGACTGCATAAAATCTCTTCTGATGATACATCACTACCCAGATCTGGCTGGTGCTTCTGATTGGTTGAAGCTAATTACTCTCAGAGCATGACCTGCAGAAGCACTACCCAGATCTAGGTAGTGCATCTGATTGGTCTGCAACAAGGGAAATTTGCTTCAACCAATCAGAAGCACTACCCAGATAATTTTGTATGGCTGTAACACGACGCGACATGGTTATACAGCCGACTCCCGATAACTCGAACCCTCACTAACTTGAACCTTGCACTAACTCAAATCAAAATCGATTTCCCCTGGATTTCCATCATACATTCACTGTAATTTTACCATATCATTTTACCCTTGATAACTCGAACCATGTTTTGAGCCCTTAAAAAGTCGGGAAAAAAGCCGTCTACTGACGTCTGAAACATAGAATTTTAGATTTCCTATTGACATGTTGTAGAATTACAGTTTACTAGTGGAGGCTAATGTTGATGGTCACAGGCTAACGTGAAGCAGCTTTATTTCTCAAAACAGTAAAACGCATGCTCTATTTAGGCTATGTTTTGTTATGTTACATTCTGATTTTATAATCTAGAAGTATCTTTTAATTTTCACTTGACATTTCTATAATAAAATGTGATTAAAATGTTCACTTAGCAGTAAAAACTGTTTTTTACCTTACTCTCAGCAATTTTCTTTGAGCTCCCAATAACTCGAACTCCGGATAACTCGAACTTTTTTCGATTTCCCTTGAAGGTTCGAGTTATCAGAAGTCAACTGTATTTGTGCAAGCAACCTTATACTCGAAACAAGACAAATTCAAGTTATAAAGCGAATGTTTCTTCAAGGACATCTGTATCAGTTTCAAATGTGTGCTTCAAATGTATACAAACAGTGCATACTCGCGTACAAGCAAGAGCATGTTTATTTTGTAACGTCAAATGATTCTGGGCTTATCCAGCTGCTTAAATTAATAAAGATCAGCTGTAACATACACGCCCTGTCCATAACATAACTAATGTTTTGCTCTGAAATTGTGTTCGTGATTCTTGAAAACTTTTGAGAAACAATGGTTTTAATTCTACTCGGAAATTTAGTGCGTTCTTTAAAGTTTTAGGAAATCTCTTGTAAAATTGGCCTGCTAATAATTTTTTTGCAAACATGATACTTGTGAACTATGTTGCCTAGCACATGACTGCAGCTACCGTGATGAAAAATCTCGCGAACGGATTGTATTGCACAATACTAAAAATTGTTTTCAAAGCACTTTCAAACTGTATATGAAATGACATAATCAGAAAGTTGTAAAAATCATAAATTGGTTGTCATTTATTAGACCAACAAGCTACTATCTTGTTTAACAATTTTTAGGGGGAATTTGGGCGCACAAGAGCATGTGGTCTCGCGCCCTAATTCCCTTCCCCTTCCCTTTCAAACGCCTGCCACGCAGGCTAAGGCTCGGGGGAATAAAACAAAAGAAATGTATTATTCATTGCTGAGCCTTAAGATGATTTCTTTTGTTTTATTCCCCCAAGCCATGGAGCCAAGTGTGAATTTTGATATAATATTACCAATGGGTCTAATCATACCAGTCATCCTAGTCATCTAAGTCATCCTTAGTAGTCATCCCTGTTGTCCCAATCACCCTATTCATCCAATTCATCTCAGTCATAAATTGGGTTCGACGTTAGGAGAACGCAACACATAATTTTGGGATTCCTGTGGTACTCAGTTGGCAGTCCTGTGGTTCACAAGGGTGACCTTTTCAGCAAGCTTGTTTCATCGTACGTCTGCATTTTCGGCGCCATCTTGAATAATTTAGCTCGCATTATTTACGTCATAAGCAATTGTCATATGGCAATCCATGCATCACTGGTTCCATCAAAGTCAACAAGATGATTACCGGGGATTATTTGAGTTCGGCAAAAGAATGAACTTTGGAGTTGTTTTCTAAGCGGGTTTTATCACCCACGAAATGTTCCAAGCACCATCTGATCTAAATTCCTGTGTAGTTTCAATAGCATCATTTAAACTTTCAAACCAAAATGAGATTTCTGTGTAAAGAGCTATAGTTTGTCTCATGAAGAATTACCAGTTTCATTTCTGTGGGAATGAGGTGGCTTACATCATGCAAATTTTGAGCAAAACAAGAAAAAATCAATTGTCAATGAAAACTTAGAAAAAACTCCAAAACAAGTGCTCATCCAGCTGAGCTATCTAGGTAGCAGTCTTTGTTATTGACAAAATTATAGAGTTTCTCAATTTCTTAGTAGTTACGTGAAGGCTTGTAACTGTTTTTGATGTAGGACTCATTAGTTTTTGAACTGGCATTCCTGACTCAGGCTCTGTCATAAATTTTTCTCAGGACTCAACACAGCAGAAAAATAGGCAAGGAAGAAAACAAGCCGTCCTAGACTACTAAAATATTGATTTTACATAGTCACCATTATGATATTAGAATTTTCAAAGGGATTGAGCCATGATTTTGGTTGAAAAAATTTGGAACTTCTGTTTGTTTGTGTTTGAGCAAAATAGGCCTAGGGATAATGTTTGATGATCTTTTAGATAATAGGCAAGCCCTCCCTGACTATAAAAAATAGTGATTTTAATAGTGTTGGTAGTGTATCTTTTTTAAAGGGATTAACCCATGAGTTTGGTAAAAAAGAAAATGAAATTTCCCCTTTGTGTGTTTTTGAGCAAAATTGGTCAAGAAATAATGTTTGATGATCTTTTTTTAGAAAACAAGCCCTCCTGGACTATGAAAGCAATTTAACATAGTTGCTATGTTGGGTTTTCTTATAGGGGTTAACCCATGACTTTGGTCAAAAATTTGAAATTTCCGTCTTGAATGTTTTTGAGCAAAATGGACCAAGAAATAATGTTTGATGATCCTCTAGTTTGAAAATAAACCCTCTTAGACTATAAAAATATTTATTTTACATAGTTGCCATAATATTATAATTGGATTGTTTTGAAGGGGTTAACCCACAATTTTGCTCAAAAATTTGAAATTTCCCTGTTGTATGTTTTGTATGCAGAATTAGGCCTAGAAGCAATGTTCAATGATCTTTAAGTTAGGAAACAAGCGTCCCTAAAGTGTAAAAACATCAGTTTAACATAGTCACCATTTTGGATTTTTTTGAAGGGGTTAACTTATGATTTTAGTCAAAAATTTAAAATCTCCTTTTTGTAAACTAGGCCTGGAAATAATGATTGATGATCTAGTTAGAAAACAAGTTCTCTCAGACCATTTAAATACCAATTTTGCAAACTGCTATAAGTGACTCAGTCATTCTCTCGACCATTCAAATATTTGGCCAGTCAGTTAGTTAAGCAAACAGTCAATCTGCCAGTCAATTGATCAATGAGCCAGCCAGTCTGTCAATCTACATGTACCAACTATTCAAAGTTTTAGCCAGTCAGTTTATGAATGAAACAGCTTGTCTGTCAGTCAATCAACTATTCAAACAGTTCCAGTCAGTTAGTCGATCAAACAATCATGCAGTCTGCATTAGTTTATCTACTTCTTCCTCAGAAACATAACCAAGGTGTTTGTTAAAGAAGTTGCCATTGTTTTGTTTTTCTTCAAATGCCGGCTCACTACTCTTTCGGGCTAGAGGAATAATTATTATTCCTCGAGCCCGAATGTGCTCTGAGTCAATAGCCCATGAGGCCAAAGGCCGAATGGGCTATTGACTCAGAGGCCATAGTTGGATTTTACTAAATCAATTATTGTTTCAGTAAAATCTAACTAGTTGGTCAGAAATATTGAGAATAAAAAAAATTTAGCTAGTTAAAGCTAGACTTAAATCCTTTTTGGCCACCAAAAAGCCCGCGCCTTTCACTACTAGTGGGCTATAACTCAACCAATCAGAATGCAGCATTGATAATAGACAACTAGTTGGATTTTACTAATATCTATTATCCAATAATAATTAGTGATTATCCCATTCCTCCCTACCTTTCTTTTGCTTATATGACTTAGAATCCATCTTTTATTAGAAGCACTTGTTATAAAATGTTCATGTAAATGTAAGTGTACAAGTAAATTGAATTTTTTTTCCTGTCCAACAGGAAGTGACTACAGGAATGGTAGACTGAGGGAGGTTGGCAATAATGGCTGGGCACACAGTAGTGTTGGACACTAGAGAGGAACATATCAACTGGCTGGATGATGTACAAGGCATCTGAATTACTGAGAGGATAGGCAATAAGGCGAGCTAGACAGCTGGCTGGATGACATCACATGCACCCAGTACAAGAACCTAATTTGGTGAATAATGGAGAGGATGGACTACAAGGGCGAGGAATAAGAGAAATCATGGTCACCTGCTGCAAGAGTTAGGCTATGGATTGTGAAGAGTCTTCCAACACCTGGTTTGTATTGCAGAATATCTTAATTGATTAGAAATGGTATATATTTTTAAATCTTAGTTTAATATCATCTTACTCTTTCAAGAATAATAGCTGAAATAATAGCATGATAAAATGACAATAAGAATTATTCAAAATTTCTGGCCCTGCCCGGGAGGCCTGAATGCGGGGTACAGCTGGCCTGGGGTTTTCCTCCTAGGAGCAAGTGGACGTACGGGGAGGTTTTTCACCCAGCTGTTGTTCCACAACCCCCATTCACTTAACAGATTCTTAAGCACAACAGTACCGGTTTAATATTTATCACAAAAATACACAACAATCATTTAATTAACCAATATTGTTGTATGACTGAAAAAAAAATCCATATAGAGATGTCCGGTGGTGCACGTCTGTTAAATGTTTTTAGATTCACACCTTTTCACATTATCTAAGTCTTCTGGGTTCTTGGAAATATTTTTCAGGAAACATTGGAAACCTTCAGAAATATATTTTAAGCATTTTAAGGGGTTCTAGAAGATAGTCTGAGATTTCCAAAAATTAAATGTTTGGCTTTTCTCAGGGAAAATTAATTTTCACCAGTCTCTTAATGAGGGCAGGTGAAATGTTTGAAAGTCTGTTATATTATTTTGTTTTTATATTCGTCTAGTTACTTTTTTCAGTCGTGCAACAAACTGAAATAATTTTTTACTAATTCATCAGTGCCAACTAAGAATAATGTGTGTGCCACCATTGGACAAACAGAGGCCATTGGGAAATGACATTTATCGGCATATAAATTAAAGAGTTTTGTTCTTTAATTTGCAAGCCTTTCCCAGGCACTTGTTTGTTGAACCATTTTATTACATAGGTCTAAAGCTTCTACTACAAGATTCCATTGAGCAGTGTTTTTGGTAGCCAAAGAAAACAGCCAACAGTTTTTGGTTTAGGTCTTATTTGAAGCACAGGTTTTGTTTCATTCTTTTGACCATTGAATTAGTGTGATAACATTATTGTCTGTCCACTTTTAAGGTTGCTGCCTTCAGGTTACCATGGTTACCTCCTTGTACCTTCCTTGATAGCTAAATTAAGGTTCCTACCACCAGTTATCTAGGCACCAGTTCCCAAGTTGATCTGTTAGTGATAAATTTACGGGGTGACTGGGAAAACCATGAACACTTGAAATATTTCGGGAATTTTTATTGTGTTATGACCAATCACTTCAAAGATTAGTACATGTAAGAGAGCCACAAAACCACAAACTAATGCTCTTGCTTGCGCTTCAGTTTTCTCATACCTGATTAGCTTTTTTCTTGCACCACAATAACATTCAAGGAATATTTCTGGTGTTCACAGTTTTCCTGGTTTGACTGTAATAGGTCAGGCAATGGCTTGTGTTTAATACACAATGTCTTATTTCTGAAGGATCTTTTTTCCCTGGAAATTTCATTAGGAGGGTCTGGGTCTTTGGGAGGGGGGTGGGTAGTCTCTTGTATAAGCTATTTAACAATTATTCCTCGAGCCTGAGTGGGCTCTGAGTCAATAGCCCATGAGGCCTCTGGTCTCATGGGCTATTGACTCAGAGGCCATGAGGGCGAGAGGAATAATTCTTTCAGTAAAATCCAACTAGTTGGTCATAAAGATCGAGACAAAACAACTTTAGCTAGCAAAACGCGATTCAGCCGCCATTGTTTTGGTTTTCAAGGCCGGCGCTTTTCGCTATTGGTTGGCTATAACATATAGCCTAGTAGTAGCTCAACCAATCAGAACGCAGCATTGATAATAGACCACTAGTTGGTTTTTACTAAATAAGGATAGGATATGTTTCTGTTTTAGAGAAAGTAAGATTTTGTGCTGTATGGAACCACAGCCTTGAATAGGATATGTTATTTTATCATTCGACTCTTAAGGACTGGAGTTCAGATCTGAAATAGGGTAGGAAAAATAAATTCTGGTCTGAAACAGAGCAAAGGATTCCAGGATACTTGCTGGACAAACATAGATTTCAATCTGTTCATAGTCTACAATAACTACCTTCCTTCGTCACATTGAGGTTACCATTTTTTTCAGTGCAAATTTCAACTTTTTCGTAGAATATTGGTCAATTTGATTTATTTCCAGCAATTAATAAATTTTTACAGAGTCTTGAACATCTCAGTCAGCATTCATTTGAATTAGAGTACCTGTAGATAAATTGAATTCAATATTGTAACTGAAAACTGGTAACCTGGTGTTTTTAACTGCCCTTTGGAATCTTGTTTAACATCACTGGGCATACAAGGTGGGAACAGATGCTGTGGTCATTAATTTGATTGCATGTTTAGCAATAATCACTGATATTACCAGTATATGGAAATCAACACGTTGCTGCCAAAATTTTGTGGAAGTACTGGTATCTACTGCCCTTCTCACATCAAGAGCAACTTTTTTATTTTAAAAGACAAGCAATTTGAGAAAGATATGATTCAGATTGAGGTTTTTCCGCAGTTAGGTAGCTTGATTTCGGTAGCTATGTGTTGTTCCTGATTCATAAGCAAAGGAAGCAATTAAAAACTGAATTGTCATAAAAAGTTGATGAAAATTAATTATGAGATGATTTTCTGCTCTCTGGAGTAAGTCTATTGCTAGGGGAACTAAATCTCAACATTTGGTACTGAAATTCAAAAGAATAGTTAATGTCACAGTTCTTGTATTATTATGAGATTTCAGCTTGCAAGTAACCTAGAATGAATTTAGGAATCATTTGAAACTCTCAATTTTTTGCCTTCAAAATTGTAACAAGTATAGGTGAGAGAATGATTGGTAATAATGCTTCCTTTGCTTATAATATAATAATAATATTATTGTTTATTTAAACAAACAAACAACAAGCCCATTAGCACACTTAAGACCTAGCTTTAACCGGGAATCAACTGGCATTAATTAAACCTTCACTAGCATAAATCTTTCATAGCTAGAGACTAAGTGTTTCTGTATTGGCATCAAAAAAGCAATTTTTTTTTTTTATCTCAAATCGAATTTTTTGGCATACTACAAAGCATAAATTATTTTTGCTAACTAAATGTTTACCATCCAAAAGGAACCAAACAATAACAAGACAAAAAACTAGAAAATTTTTTTTGCAAGTAAGGTTAACGTATAGTGACACAAAGCGCTGGGTATCAACTCAGTGTCATTATTCAGGTTAGGTTTATCAAAGCACCGCCTTAATATCTTTACTATTAAAGGTGATCAATGGTCTGTTTATAAATCGCAATCTTTCATTCTACTTCAATTCTAGAAACAAAAATTAGGGCTGATTTCAAAACCTACACAGTTAGTGCTTATATTGTTTTTGTTTTTTTTTCAGTAGAGAACACAAAGAGTGTTCAGGTTTTCAGCTATCCTAGCAGCGTATTCTAGACAGCATATTTAAGGCTGCAGACCATTGGTTACCATCACATTTTGTTTCATTATGTTTAGGTTATTATTTTATAATCATGCACGTCTTTATTTCTTGGTGTTATAAAAATTGCTGCTTAAATTTCAGGCTCGCTTGTTTTCTTTCCTTGTTTTTTTTTCACTCTAGGTTTTTGCTCTTTAGCAGGCCTCCATGTTGCTATTTACATGTAGTTATGTGCCGCTATAAAATAACTAGAAATAAAGTACGGTTATTGCTTTTTTCGGACTTTTTTTGTAACACCAAGTAATACAGGGCTATTACGTTTTAAAGTGCTAATGGGCTTACATTCTCTACTTAAAATTTTAGCTTGTTATTTAATTTCAGATCTCAGGTGGCACACACACAAGATTAGGAGCCCATCACTTGGGAAAGGTCATGTTTAATCTAGCCAACCTACGCCCCTGCTGGGCTGTGGAAGCTCTGTCTCTGAGAAGGTGTGTTTCTGATGTCCTCTGAGATATTCCAACGGAGAAATCCTGAGAAACTTTATCTGATTCTGTAATTCTTGCTGGGGGCAGTTTGGCACTTGGAAGATTTGGCCGTTTGTTCCCAAGTGGGGAGGACAACGTGAAGGAAGGTTAGAGTTTGCTTCTCATGTTTTTAGGGCTTCATTCATTTTGTTATGATACCACACGTTTTTCCAAGTAAAAAGACAATTCGACCTAGGAAGGAGCTTGTCTGCAAACAATATGTCTGGGAATGTTCATCTGTCTTGGATGTGATTTACGGGGGTGCTAGCATTGTGCTCCCCGGCTTAAGGAAAGGTGTGTGGAAGGAGGATTCGTTGGCAAGAATTGGGCACTGAATTGCACTGGTTTGACTTACCTGAATTTTCACAAATTGCATCAAATTGAGCTGATAGTCTCTAACAATCTCTCCAATGAGGGTAACTGGTTATGAATTTCTCTTCTAAACCTAAATCTCGCATAGCATATATAGGTAGCTTTCCAAAACATCGCAAAAATTAGATGTCGCATAAAAACCTCTTTTGTTCTTAATTTTTTTCTTTTTCCAAAATGCAATATTCCCTTGTAGGTTTTTGAATCACTAAACCATTTAAACAAAACATCGCTCATATATAGGTCTGACTTCTTTTCTCCAACTTTTTCACAATAATCAAAACTTAACTTAGGCTGCGTCAACATCTACTTTTTTGCCTGTTGTTTTTTGGCAACTAAAAACAACAAGTAAAAAAAAACGTGGGTGTGGATGTTCGTCTAAAAAAATTTTCTTTGATAAAAATCGAAATTCTTAGGTGTTAAACCATTAGGGTAAAACAGTAACGACTTTTCAAAACGGGGGTTTAATCAGACAGCTGTGGTAGTCTGCTCTATTTTCTTCTTGTTAGGAGGGACATAGAGTAGATTTCTACGGATTGTGTGATAAATTAGGCAATTTAGCCTAAATATTTAAGTTTCGGATCGTTTTATAAACACAGCATCTTAGACATTGATAGTCTTAACTCTTACTTTTGGAGATTTTCTTGGTGGTGACTTCAATTGATATTTTCAAAATTGGGTTTCCGGTATAGGACTAAAACCAAGTATTTCATATATTTGTTGTTTTAGTCTTTAAAATATATTTGGCCACCCCCAGTCCTATATGGGAATTCCGATTTGAAGTGTCCATTTCAGTCACGACCATTTGATTTTATGCAGCCGCTTCGGTGTTTCCACGCTTTTTAAAGAGCTATTGTCACGGTCGTCATGCAAGGCTGTTGAAGTCGGCTGGCGTGACCATCGTGACTAAAGCTAGAAATCTCGCGGGAACTTTGGATTGGGTTAATTAATTATTATGCGGGAAAACATCACGGCATGCTGCATAAATAAAGACTCAACATTGAATCCAATTTTTTCCAGGAGACATTAACTTTAAATTAGGTTTGCAATTTTCTCCGTAAGAAAAATTAAACCTTTTTTTCGATTACTGACTGATGTTAAATAAGCGCAATTTTAATCGTTAGGGAAGAAATTAAACAAAACTTCTAGAAGCACAATTTTTGCGGCACTAAATCTTTGGGTAATTAATTATTATGCAGGAAAACATCACAGCAAGCTATATGAAATTCGGGATTAAATAAAGCCGTGGTTTACAATTCTCTCGCGATAATTTTCCTTAGAAAAACTCTTTTCGAAAACCAAAGTGGCGCGGATTATAAATAACGGCAGCCTTTGATCATAAGAGCACGTTAATTTTCAAATAATCAAAACCTTTTGGAGCACAATTTATGCGGCACTGAACCAGTAACGCGTAAATTTTGCTTCAAAATGTTTTAATTAATTGCCTTCAGAAATTTCGAAATTTTAGAATGACACTAATAACATAAAAATAAAGACACAACCAAATTGCTTTGATTAAGGTATAAACACTAAATAAACATTAAATAGGGCAAAAGAAATCCAGTATCAGAAGCTCTCAGAGGAGAGATTATTATTGACTTGTGCTCTTTGGTGAAGTTTGAGGAATGAAGGTCCGGTCAGACTAAGCGGGATTCAGTGTTTAATTCTTGCCTTCGTTTGCCGACGGAAGCGCACTTAGTACTGAGTTTCACTCTGGTAGGGCCCTTTTTTTTCTCATCTACGGCTCTTGGATATTTACGATATGTTGAATTTGTAGACACGCAACTTCAATCAAAATTTAACTTTTCAGCACAAATTTTATTGGCAACAAAATTTGAATTCCAAATTAATTGGTGTGGTATTGTGACAAAGTTGAATGAGACCCTGAGGACACGAGGAGCAAACTCTCACTTTCCTTCACGCTGCCCACCCCACTTGGGAACAAACGGCTGAATTTTCTAAATGTCAAACTACCCCCAGCTTGAATAAAGGGATCAGATAAAACAAACCAGGATTTTAAAGTTGGAATATTAAATGAGGACAGAAGAATGAACACCGACTCGGAGCAGAGTGGAAGCAGCCCAGCAGGGGCGAGGGAGGCTAGATTACTTTTTTTTTTATTGTAAATAAATGGACAACAGAGACAAGTTTTATTGCTTCATTAAAGTACTGTTATCTTGAGTACCCGTGCTGTTTACTTTGTAATCCAACTACTTGAGTGAACCAGAAAAAGAAACCCTAAAGGCTCGAACACAGTAAAACATTGCTCGAAGTTAAGACTTGTTTACACCAGCGACATCAACACAAGTACAAGTTTTATTAAGTGCGGACACAAGTATAAACACAAACACAGTAGAAAGTACGCACTCATTCTTTCTATTTTCACCAGTAATTAACGCATTTAAAGAACAAGTAGAGGAAAAGCAAACGAGTTCGCTTTATTTTTCTTGTGTTTGTCCTTAAATTGCGTGAATTAGTGACAAGAACAAAATAGAATGAGTGTGTTCCTTCTTCTTATGTTTCTGCCTCTGCTTATGTTGTTCATGATCTCACCGCACTCAGTTGTTGTCTACCGGTTTTGCTTGTGTTTATGTCGCTAGTATATACTTGTCTTTAACTTACACCGTTTTCCACCCAAGCGATTGTTGCATAAAATGTTGTAAAAGATAGGTTGAATTTAAGAAATAATTATTTTTCTTCACACATTGCACGCAACAATCCCAGCGCCGAAAAACGACGTAATTATACTGCGCACAATATTTTATTGTGTCCGATCCTTTACGTATGACAAAACCACAAGTACTTCAACAAAGTACAAATGTTGATGCGAATTTTCGAAAAACATAACCTTCCAAAGTAGCGACATTGAAAATACTCGCGCGTGTAATAGGACTTGGCAAGTCAATAAAGAGACCGTTCGCGCTCGCAAATTCTTATAACTTTGCTTATAAGCAACAATTTGGAAAGGTGTTTCTCAAGCTCGCACCAACACTCGTATTTTGCGCATTTAAGTACTACCTGGTTTAAATCAAGAGCGAGTTAAGTTCTGCTTTTGAAAAACTCTTGGTAAAGCTTAGTGGTAAAATTCAGACTCATTTTAATCAAACAGCTTGCAATTAAACGCAAGTACGCCACAAATAAGTGCTTTTTAGAAACGAGATCGACAGAAGAATATCTTGTCTGTCTAAAGTTGCTCTTTGGCTCGTCACGCAGAGACAAACGCCTTGCGCGATAATCTCAAGAACAACTTTAAACAAGACTACGATTAAGCAGCAAATTGAAAATAAAAAAAATCGTAACGCACAAATTGTGGCGCATTTTGCGGTATAATAAATTATTTAGTAAAGTCGGTCTGAAATTACACAACAAAGCGTTATCCAAGNTAACCTTCCAAAGTAGCGACATTGAAAATACTCGCGCGTGTAATAGGACTTGGCAAGTCAATAAAGAGACCGTTCGCGCTCGCAAATTCTTATAACTTTGCTTATAAGCAACAATTTGGAAAGGTGTTTCTCAAGCTCGCACCAACACTCGTATTTTGCGCATTTAAGTACTACCTGGTTTAAATCAAGAGCGAGTTAAGTTCTGCTTTTGAAAAACTCTTGGTAAAGCTTAGTGGTAAAATTCAGACTCATTTTAATCAAACAGCTTGCAATTAAACGCAAGTACGCCACAAATAAGTGCTTTTTAGAAACGAGATCGACAGAAGAATATCTTGTCTGTCTAAAGTTGCTCTTTGGCTCGTCACGCAGAGACAAACGCCTTGCGCGATAATCTCAAGAACAACTTTAAACAAGACTACGATTAAGCAGCAAATTGAAAATAAAAAAAATCGTAACGCACAAATTGTGGCGCATTTTGCGGTATAATAAATTATTTAGTAAAGTCGGTCTGAAATTACACAACAAAGCGTTATCCAAGACCTTTTGCCTTGATACTGTGAACTTCTTTTACTCCCATAGTGATGAAAATGTTAAATAACATGTTGATCACCCTGGACACTAAAAAATCTCAAATCTCCCCACACAATTAAAAATGTCTGCGCGTAAACTGATCTAAAAACGTTCAAACCGTCAGGTTTATTCAACGCTGCACTAGAGATTTCAATGCCATTTTTCAGTCATTAAGCAGTACATAGATTCCACCATTAATGGGAAAAGCCTTACTTTGTTTTGGTAAACAAACAAACAAAACATTGTGTCACGGATTGGTTTCCAAGTTATAAGACCACTTTTTTAACTTAAAAATTTCCTTGTGTACACCAAATAGATGGTTAAATTTAACGTTTTAAAACTCTTACTGTTCCGTCTTTTAGGAAACAAACGAGAAGAGAAGAAAGCGAATTTAGTGTTACAGCAGTGTCAAATACAAGTTTTCCAGGAACAATACCAAATAAAAAAGATGATCATGCACGTTTACCCAGACTGCTTTGCGCCCTTGTTAAGTTTAACTTGGGTACCATTGACCAATCAAAACAAATTTGTCACCCATTCGATCCCATAGACCTTTGCACCAAAAGCTTGTGCCCATTCCCCTTGCAGTTTATGTAGATGTGAATAGCCCTGGGAGATTTGAGATTCACAATAAAGTTCACAATAAATTTACAAAGAAATGAAATAGAAGCAGACATACAATCTATCGAGACTATACAGCTAAGACAAGTCATTCAGCCAATCAGTGTTTCAATGAGTCTGTGTATCAGTCAGGGAGCCCTAAGTAATTAATGAATCATTCAGTCAGTAAGTCAGCTTATCAGCCACCGGACAGTAGAGGTGGCAAGTCCTAGGAAAGTCAGCAAGTCTTCTCTAAATCATTCAGTCAGTAAGTCAGCTTGTCAGTTCCCGGACAGCAGGGACAGCCAGTAATTCATTAAGTGAGTCAATGAATTTGACAGTAAGCCCTGTAGACAGTCAGCAAGTCTGCTCTGACTCATTCAATCAGTGTCCATTTGTCAATCATCAAACAGTAGAATCAATCAGTCATTGTTTCTGTAGGTAATAAGTTGGTCAGTAAGTCCTAAGACAGTCAGCCAGTGGGTGCTAAATCATCTAACGAGTGAGTTATCTTCTCAGCCCCCAGAGAGAAGTGTAACCTGGTAAGTCATTCATTGAGTCAGAGTCAGCCCCCTGGCAGATAAGAGTCAGACTGTCAGTCCTTCAGTGAGAGAATGAATGAGCTAGTATGCCCATGACTGTCTCAGTCAGTCAGTCAAACAGTCAATCAGTCAGTCAGCAAGTCAGTCAGTGGGTCAGTCAGTCCGTGGGTCAGTCAGTCCATCAGCATGTCAGTCTGTCAGTCAGTCGGTCAGTCAGCCAGTCAATTAATCAGTAAACTATTAATATTAGCTGTATAAGCCACAATGTAGATTGCATGTCTGATCAAACCTGCAGTCAGTTTTACATCTCTTTTCCTTCCATGTAGATAAGAGCAAAATTTTGATACAAAAACATGATTCTATGCATTTGCAATTTTCCTATGGCTATGAAATAGCTATGACAGGGAGCTGACTTCATAGCATGATCTTAGTTATGAAATGGCTATGAAGTAGACATGAACTGGCTATGGGTTGGCTATGAAGAAGATATGAAAATCCTATGAAATGATGAACTTTTCAATGAATTGTTCATGGGTACTTCACAGACAATCCTGTTAGTAGTGTAAGTTCTCAGTGCTGTCAATTATCCAAGTGAAAACTCATGAGAAAATGAACAGAGTTCCTAACCACAGTTTCAACAAAATCTGAAATATTTTAGCTTCCGAATTTTGAATTTTGAAAAATTTAGAACATGTTTTCCAAGGGTGATCAGCTCATATTAGTTTACACAGAGTTGTTGTTTGATGAAATGCTCATTTCAACCAATGTTTTTAATTTCTGAGATGCTGAGTTGAGGCCACTTTTTGTAGTTGCATGTTTTCCTTTCTTAAACAAACTTTAATTCTTGGCTTGCTGTTGTGTTTTTATCTTTAATTTAAAACCTTTTATTGGTGTAAAATATTTTAGCATATTTAAGCTTTGTTGAAAGAGAAATTAACTTGACTGAATGATTATATGAAACTTCAATGCACATCAGTGTACTGCAGTAACTTGCCTGAATTTAACTTTTTGTTAGGTGAATTAGCCTTGTCCTTTCCTGTTTTCTGCCAAACTTTCAGTAAATTAATGTTGTTGATACTGTGATTCTGTGAATTTGAAAGTTTGCCATTTAATTGGGTGATTGAAGATATGGCTTTAAATTTTTGCAATGACCGTGCAAAAATTTGACACCTGGAAATGATGTAAAACTGCGTAAACTATAGCAGAACTTAGCTCAAATCTTTAACAAAACTGTGGTCCAACTGAACAGAAGCATTAGATTATAAGTTGTCTTCTGAACAAGCCAGCCACGTTCTGTTTATCTGGTCCACTCAAGAGCTGGATTACAAAGTACGATATACAGCACTTATATGGTACTCAAGATAACCTCTAAAATCCTAAATGTTGAAGACTTGTTCCAGTCTGTTTGTGGCATATCCATCTGACCTGCAAAAAAACACAAATCAATGTAAGGAACAAGTTATAATTATACAATAAATAATAGTGTTCTATTTCTGTTCTATTTTTTGTATCCTTGCTTAATGTACATGATTACTGATTCAGGTCAAATTTGATCCCCTGGAGCATAGTGTGAGATTTTGCAGGTGTACACACAGGGGGTCTGAAGGGCAGCAATTTTAAAATTTTGAGTCTCGGAAATGCCATTACCCTTCGTTTCCCACAGGACATTTTCGGTAAATAAATACTCAAGGAAATGCAATTGTTAAGTACAGTGTTAATAGCAAAATAGTAATAAGTAAATAAATAAATAAATAAATGTCTTTATTTCCAGCGTGCAAAGAAAGTGGTGTCTGATAGCCCGGGGCTAGTGGATTTTGCTATCGGGCCAGTGAATTCTGATTTTAACTTGCCCGACGGGCAAGTAATGTTTTTTGAGGAATTTGAATAACAGAAGAACTGTGAAATCAATTCTGCTAGTCAAAGGGTTTTGGAGGCTAGTTGAAAATGTGGTCTGGGCTAGTAAATGCTAGCTTCAGCTTGCCCAAATGGCAAGCTGTAAAAATGATTTTCTTTGCACCCTGATTTCACCCCTCAAAATACATACAGAGAGTGAAGTATACAAATCATAAAAATTGCACAGATTATTTACAATAGAAATATTGGATATGTATATTGTTAAATTGTGAAGTTGTATTTAAACCTTATAAAAATTCTATTAAAGACATTTTGTATTAATCCATGGTAATTGACTTGCTTGTGATCTGAACCTCTTGGATGTAAATACAATCAAGGAGGTTACAATTATTAATTTTACCCTTAAGAAGGGTAAACTCTCTGACAACAACATCAATATCAACATCCATATGGAATAATGAAAGGATAAAGGAAATACTACTTTGATGTAAAATTCATATCAACAATATGCAACACGAATGTTTCTTAGAGTTAAAACTGAAACTTCTGTATTCTTCACTATATAACGCATTTGTTTGTCACGGACTAAAAGCACTGAGTTTAGCTTTCCTCTCCTGAGTCAGAGAAGAATTCTATTTCCTCTACATCAGCTGATTCACCCATTTGGTAATCCGGTAGACCATCAATGCCAGACAACAACATGAAACTGGACAAATGAATTCCTTCTCATTTGTTAATCATTACTCGCGTTTTTTAATCAGAGTATTGTTTTTAGTAGATAAGGTATCTCTGTTACTCATACCATGTAAGACAAATAAAAAGTTTTTTTTTTTTTAATATTATGTTGTTTTTTTGTCCTCAAAAATAATTACCCCCCCTTCCCCTGAGAGTAACAACATACCCTTACACAATGTTACGTCGATGACACTAAACTTGAGATTTTTTTCAAGATGCGTAATTGTCCTACTGCCATGAACGATTTAAACAACGACCTTCTTTTAATACACAATTGGTGTTTTAACAATTTTCTACTTTTAAATCCGGACAAAACTAGACTCATAGTCTTCAGAAGCAAACAACCACTTGCCAAACTCCCTGACTTTAAATTTCCCAACTAGGGAAAGATCTAACTCTTGCATCTTTGGCCAAAGACCTTGGGGTTCTTCTAGACTCTCAACTTATTTTTGATGACCATGTTTTAAAAATGGCCTCGCCCTGTGTGTCAAGTATTGCGCAAATCAGTTGCGTTAAAAACATGTTTCTGATCGTAACCAACTAGTGACAATAAGTTCAAGTTTATGGTAGCATAAACTGATGTTAACATACCTGAAAATTATGCCCTATGAAAGCACACATATTGATCTACTAGCTACAATCATATCTATGTTCTTTTGTCACACAACATTCAACATTTGAATAAGCTTTTGTACTAAGTGACAGTAGATACTAGTTCAAAGTACAAGAAAGAACAATGAGCAGTAACTAGTTGTTCGATTACAATTAGGTATACTTCTCTTTTGGCAAAGTCCACTTTAACTTAGCATGATATATTTTCTAGACTCCACAAAGGATCCATTCATATTTTCACATGCTAGTCATGCACATGTGCCCCTTTTTTGCTGTACATTGTACTTTCCCAGTCAGTTCTCTTAGGGCTTCGGTTGCAATGGCCCATGGATTCAACCCCTCTGTCCACCTCACTTCCAATGACATCACACTGGTACCCAATCCCACTCACCCGGCCACATACTAGTCTGCATCAAACAATCCAAAACTGACCTCTTCAGACAGGGCCACACAATCACCATAGCAAAGTCCTCATCACCTATCTGTTGGGTGATGGCCATGAAAGACAATCTCCTTCAAGCCCAGCAACCATCAAGCCACCCTCTGTTTGCCTTTGTCCAACCCAGACAATGGCTTACACAGAACAATCTCACAAGAGAGCTTAGGACAATTCTTCAACACTGTGGTCTCCATGCCAATGCTTTCTCCTCCCACAGTTTCTGTATTAGAGCAGCCACAACAGCAGCCAAAGCAGGCCTTCCAACCTGGCTTATTGAAGTTTTAGGCTGCTGGAGCTCAGACTGTTATGAACACCATATAAGGACACCTAAATGCACCATTTTAGAAGTACCTGGACTCTTAACTAATACTAGTCCATAACTAACATTAAGACAGCTAGTGTCTTCTTTAACTTTAGTTTAAATATTTGCACAGCCAGTCTCATAGGAGCAGAAGGTACGGCTCCCTCTGCTTACAAAAGCCCGACGACCCGCCTTCTACTGTGGGGGGATTGTGTCCCCTGTCTCCCCATGTTCCACAATCCGTGGCAGGCAAGTGCAACCTCTAGCTGTACTTTACCCCACAGTAAGGTTTAGCCCTTGGAGACAGGTGCGGAAAAATATCCACTCCAGTGTGTGGACCCCGGGTCCCACTCGATTTGTACTCCACCCAGGCGGCCCACCCCTCCTGATTCCCCTTAGTTCCTCGTACTGGGGGAAATGGCCCTCACCCCTGGAGACTGAGCAGGACTTCTGTCCAGGGTGGCTACGCCTGGTACCACTCGATCTTGTCTCCCCCCAGGATGGCTTCTCTCCTGGTCCCCTTACCCCTAGATTTAAGCGCTTCCCTGCCACCAGAATTTTTGCCCATTACCTTTTGTGTTTTCTGTCTGGTACCTGCCATAGAGCCTTTATGCGAAACAACTGCCAATAGGAAGAGTTTATTAATTGATGCCTTAGTCTTAAGTAAATTACTGTACTGTTCCACAGTGTGGTCAAACACATCGAACAAAAATATCTCTAGGCTACAGTCAGAGCAGAACTTTGCTGCGCGAATTATTTCAGGAACCAGGAAGTATAATCACATAACCCCCGCACTAAGAGATCTATGCTGGTTTACAATTAAACAACATCTGTTCTTCTGGGATGCTGTCATGGCATTTAGATGTATGACTGGCCAAGCACCCCATTACCTCAGCAATAAATTTGCGACAAGAACTGCAATCACTGGGCATGTAACCTGAAATTGTCAGCTATTTAACACCCCACTGTAAAATTTACCACACACAACTACAGCACTGAGAAATCGTGTCTGTTCAATTACAACTCGCCTCTTCAATTCAGAAAGTGAAACAAAACGGTATACAATGAACTGAATTACATAATGTACACGCATACCGTAGTACTGTTTGAAAACCTGTATTTCTATTACACCCTGATTGCACGTACTAACAAGAACGAAAATATTATCAATGCTGGGTACTGGGTACTTTTTGAAAATTAATTCTCAGCAAGAAAAACCAATGTGTCCTAGTGTCGTGAATGCCATACGGCCGTTCTTCACGATATCAGAGTTTTAAGCAAAAACAGGGTTTATTTAACAGCTTCAATCCTCACAGTACAATGGCTTGCTCACACACTACACAAAATTGTGACTTTCTTGAATCTATAAGCTTTAGCTTTTAATCCGATCTGTCAGTAAGTTCTCTTTCGCTCAGTTACGTTGTTAATTTAATTGAATACTATGAAATGCTTAACCCTGCAATCAGTAAAGTCTGACAGACGAGGGAAACTATTAATAACAAAGTATAAAAGGTAAAATCACACCATCTCACAATCACGCTACACTCTTGCTTCATAACACCAGTAGTAGCAAAAATTAGTTTCCGTAAAACAGAAAAAATGCTCAATCCACAAAAATAAACTGCAAAAATTTCGTGCCACATGGTACACCCACCTAGTTTGCTTTGTACCGACCATCAATTATCATTTTCATTTACTTATAGTTTCAGTTCAAACAGTTTAATGAGACCCGTGGGTTGGGGTGGTGTCCGGCATGGGAATGGGTTTAGCAGGGTTACTTCTTCCTTTTCACGCTGTCAGCTGTCAGTTGTGGTAAACTTCTTGTTTTCATACAATACATAATTTCTATCTAGTGTAGGTTTTATGGCAAACTAGTATACACCTTCTGGTGTCTAGTTTATAATATTTTTAGCTTTTGATTAGGCATGTTGTAATAATAATATTGTATAGCATGTAGAAATAGTGTTGTATTATATAATTAATTTTTCAATAAGCATGTTTTATACTGAAATCTTTTTAACTTGTTAGTTTCCTTTATTTGTCTTGCATTGTCACTGAACGGCCCCACCAGAGGAGTGTCAATAAACTGTTGTATTGTGTTGTTATGTACCCCAAAAGTAAAGAGCCCCAAATTAGGCTGCTAATTCCAGAAGTAATGAGGGTTGCTACTGTGGGAACTTTACAGTATAAAAATACTTTCAGGAAATAATAAGAACAAATTTTCCCAATTTAAGCTGTATGCACAGGCATATGTGCATCTAATGACCCTACACTCCTGATTTTACGTTAATTAATTATTTTTAATTAAGATACGTTGTAAATAAGTACCTGGACATAGATGAACCCTTTTAGAGGATCTTCCTTCCTGACTTTGGAAATTCTTGCAACTAAAATTAGATAAGATAGCAATACTTTAATATTATTATATTACCAGTAATGCTGCATATTATAATAAAAATTATTGTCTTGACACAAGCAACTAAAGCTCCCCAAGATATAATTTCCTTTGTACACAAAAAAATGCTTACATTCTTCTATGTGAACAATTTTAAAATGTCGCTACTGGTAAATGCAATTTAGAGTAATTCAAATGTATTTAATAAGAGAGCATCAGTGCTAGCAGTCCATAGAGGGAGGGGTACTCGGCGAAAGTCAAAGTGACGGGGATGATCAAAAGAGATTCAAACTCAAAACCCCCCCAAAATTCCCAGCCTGCCATTCAAAACTCAAAAAAATACCTTGACCAGTGAAACATTAACTTTCCTTGTTTTCTTTTTCTTTGTTAAGGACCAAATAGCTTCTTTTCAATTAAAGCAAATCGTTGTGTTTTTAAACTAAGTGTTCCGAGTGTGTATTTATTTCTTTGTGTGATTGTGATCAAGTTTAATTATTGAATTACAACCACTTCAGAGTACTGCACGCAGTTGATAGTTTGAACGTTAAACATGAATTATGATAAAAAAGGGTAAAGCACTTCTGTATGATGCAAACATTTCCAAACGATATGTCTTGGTTTGCCACTTGAAAATCGTGTTTTACTTTTTGCATGAATTAAAGCAAAGGAGGAGTAGTGATGTCACTGGATGGCATTAACAACCGGTCAATTGAGACGTTACTGAGGAAGTAATAACGACTCGAAGTAATTGGATGAAATTCAGGCTACCCCCACAGAAGGGACTGGAAATTCCTGGGGGGTAAAGGTCCAAAAATTTAGGTAAATGTTTGACATTTTTTGAACTGGAATTTCCAGAGAGGTGGGAAGGGGGGGTCGATAAGAAAAAATCCCTTCCATAGGGGAGGTATGGATAATTTTTGGAACCACACAGTTTAACGAAATAAAAATATACTCCTTGTACTGTAAAGCGCAACGAAAGACTTAAAGAAATAGAAATATATGTCGTTAAGCAATAGTCTCGAGAACAGCTACATAAAACAACTAAATCACGCCAACAGTATATTCTACAAAAACATCTTATGGTCAATTGATTGATCTCTGCGTCCTACAAGGACGCATGTCATAAATTATCTTGCGTCCCGGGGATTATCATGGAATCAGGGACCCAGGATGTAGAATTAACAAAATCAAAGCTGTCAATGTAGGGTATTGCCTGCACAATAATGATTTGATTTATTTGATGAATTTTGTTTGTACCNGTAAAGGTCCAAAAATTTAGGTAAATGTTTGACATTTTTTGAACTGGAATTTCCAGAGAGGTGGGAAGGGGGGGTCGATAAGAAAAAATCCCTTCCATAGGGGAGGTATGGATAATTTTTGGAACCACACAGTTTAACGAAATAAAAATATACTCCTTGTACTGTAAAGCGCAACGAAAGACTTAAAGAAATAGAAATATATGTCGTTAAGCAATAGTCTCGAGAACAGCTACATAAAACAACTAAATCACGCCAACAGTATATTCTACAAAAACATCTTATGGTCAATTGATTGATCTCTGCGTCCTACAAGGACGCATGTCATAAATTATCTTGCGTCCCGGGGATTATCATGGAATCAGGGACCCAGGATGTAGAATTAACAAAATCAAAGCTGTCAATGTAGGGTATTGCCTGCACAATAATGATTTGATTTATTTGATGAATTTTGTTTGTACCCTAAGTATACAAAAGCAATGACTGTAACATGAATTTGTTCAATTGCAATTGCCAATAAATGGTTTTAAAGCAAGATGGCACGTGTTTTCCTTAACAGGGGCTGTATTTTAGGAATTTTTTTGTCCTAAACAGGGACAGGGTTTCAAACCCTCAACGGCTCACCAATACTGGAATATTGATTGAGTACACCATCCCCACATCTCCTGGGGATGATGGCTTCTCTAAACACTCATTTCTCATGATTTCTTTGGTATTCAAATAGCTGGTTTGTACTTGACATCTCGGCAGTCATATTAGTACAAAGTACAAAGCATTTTTCCCCAATGCTTATTTTTTTCCAACCAATAGCAGGCGGTCATGTTGCAATTATGCCATATGACCGCCTGCTTACAGGACAAAACCCGCCGGTTACTAAGAAGATGGAGTTTAAGTTTAAGTCAGAAAATCTATGTATGAAAAATCCGTGTAAAAGTTGTTATATTTAACTTTTTATATTAACGGAAGGAATAGTAGTCTGTACCAAATTTCACTCAGGAGAGCCTACCTTCAATATAAACTTGTCCCGCTAGTTCCCGTTGCTGAATCAGCACATTTCGACTCCTCCAAGAACCTATCCAAGGTGATAACGTGCGTGCAACCACTGTAATGTTTAGGATGTTTCGGAGTCTGAAGAGCACGCCATTTTCCAGGCGCCATCTTGATTTCTTCTTGGTCCCAGGCTTCACTCAGATGGAGGTTGAGTAGGGTCACGTGATGTCGTGACCTTGTATGAATACCTCCTTTGGCAACTGAAAAAGAGAAACTGCAATAGAGTACTGATTTAGCCATGGCCAGGGCTAAAAGCGAAGCTCTTGATAATATTCATAGTGGGCTAAAACAAAACTATAAAAGCCGCGAGGTAACGAGAACGGTGAAAAAACAACAGCAGGTCTAATTAGCAAAAAAGCAACTTTGCAAATGCAGCACACTTTTTTGTATGTTTCTTTGCCGATAGTTTGCACGACTACAACGTAAAACTTGCAGAAACTTCCTGGTTACTCGTTTTATGGAGGAAAGGTCGTACGTGTTCTTGTTCACTTTTTTCTACTGTTCTGCCTGCCGCTCGTTTTCACCTTGGTGGCCGCTAGCATTTCTCATTTTCTCCCCGCCGCCGCCAAAATTTTCATGTTGTTCTTCTAACGAAAAATGTCTCCTTTGTTTTTATCTCTCCCTCTAGTTCTCTGACACTTTTTTCCCGATGAGGACGATGAGCTTCGCTGACCTGTCGCCTTCTTTCTCTTTTCCTCAGTCTTTCTCTTTCTTTATATTCCAAATTTGTTTACATGACAATTAATCTACGCTTAATACCTTCGACATCACGGGTACAGAAACAATTTTCGCCTTTATTGACCCTTTAGTTGCCTCTGCTTCACAAGACGGGCGTGGCTATGCGATTTCCCGCCAAAATAACCTCGAGCTGCATTTGGGTTACCATACCTGTTGATTGAGTTATTTTACATTGGTATACCTATGGTGCCGACGGACGATAAGGCTGGCTAGCGTACGGTCACGTGATGACCAAAATTTCTTGGATGGGTAGATTATAGCCTCCCCCGCAGGGTTTTTTAATGGAGCTCGTATTTCTTCCTCCTTCTGGGGAGGAAAGAAATACGAGCTCCCCTAAAAACGCCTGCGGGGGAGGCTACAATACTCGTCACAAATCGTTGAAACAGGAGCCATTTGTCTTGAATTTTCTCCAGATTTCTTACACTCACTCCTGACATCTTCGCTCTCACTTGAATTTGCCCCTCTCCTTCCCCAATGTTGAGCCACGCGTATTTTGGACCAGTGAGACCACTGTAATACCCAAATCAACATTGGGGAAGGGGAAAATCACACAAGTGTTTCAAGATTTGTGACGAGTATTGTCTTTGCGTTGGGAGGGCGTGGACGGGTAACGAAACGTATGAAGGGTAACTATTTCCACCTTTAGTGTTAACAATGTCATCAGTATTCTTGTTGTTACTGTTCTACAATAGATGTTAAGTCGGACTAATAATTATATAGCTGGTATGCATACTATTGATTATGAACGATTTCAAGGTACATTTCTCCAAAACCACTTCAGTGAAAAGGCTGTGCCTCAAAGTACATCGGAATTGAACAAGGGGTGCATATTTCAAGACCGAAGGGGAAGAAAATTACTCAAACATATGGCAATGGAGACGATGTTTGGTGATTTTTACATAGCAGAAAGAATTTTTTGGAGCCATTTTATCACTTGAAACTGATTTCGTATTTACGGTGACATACTTTTCTTGCGAGCTTGTGGGAGAGAATGATAGAGAATATCGCTAATTAGTCGTTATCTGAAATAACTACACAGAGGTGTCAGATGAAAACGGAACCCTTTCCTTCTTTTTCTATGATCTTAAAGGTTCTATGTACAAAGATGAGCTAACTATGTAGAGAAATACATTATTAAACGAGATCATTCGTTTTAACGAGCTATCTATCTTTGAAGCGCAAAATCTCAACGATTCACCACTGTGTCCTACCGTAAAGTAATTATAGTACCATAGACTTTATGAACTATCGGTTCACCATGGTGAACCGGTTCAAATAGCATTATTGAATATGTTCATGAAGAAAATTTTCCCTTATCTGTATGTTCTATGATCTTCTCTATAATTCCAAACACTTATAGATGCAGTAGCTGTTGTTTTTAAGGGCTAAAAAGGCAAAGAATTTCCCGAACACCATGGTGAATCGTGTTACACTCAAGCTGCAGCAAATAATGTCAACAACCTCAGCAATATTTACATAAGATCCCATTAATTTAATTAGTCCTCTTGCGGGAAAATATTAAAGACGACTAAGACATTTTCTACAAGGAGAAACGAATTTTAGCCGTTCCTCGGATATTTGATTGAAGAGATTGAATACTTGCCACCCTAATTTTATCTTCGGATTCTTCCTCTCACCGACAACTCCTTCTCTCACAAAACCGAGTTCATCTTTATTTGTACAAAATATCGGCGTATCTCCCTGGTCAGTATAAAATATCATGGAGGCTGTGTTTTTCACTTTCCCCAGTCAAGAAGCATTAAGAACTCATGCCATGGAATGATCTTCACAGACAACCGAAAATGGTTTTTAAACACTACTTCGGAGCGTCCCTGCATTACTCTATATATTACATATGTACTTTAAATGCCTTACTTCCATCTGTCATTCTGTCCTACGCGAAAAATAATTCAACATACTGTTTTTCTTTTTAATTTTACTTTATGTACACGACAAAAAACAGGTATCTTCGATCAACGGTCCCAAAAATTCACCTTGATCTGAACCTGTCATTATTTCCTCTCTTCCGACTAAATACAATATTGTAGGTACGTAGATCACCACTCTTTCTTAGATATGAGGCTACGCTGGCGCGCGCGAATGTGGGTTGTTTTCACTACTGCCTAATCATTGAAAAGCCGATGATTCCTGTGAAAAAGAAAACTGACAGATGCCAACGAGTACTGAACATCAACAACTTGGTTGGTCGTAGAAATGATTTCAAAATAGATGTGAAGTTTTCCTCTTCCTTGAGGCAAACTCGCAATAGTTTGTATTTTCAATGGTCAGTATTCGGCTCCTTGTATTTTGTTATGAAAAATAATCAAATATTCCCACATTCATCCGATTTTATTGGAAGTACGCACATCCATCCTTTTATTCAGAAATACTGTTAGAAGGGGGCTATATGCAGATTCGGCCCCCTGAGGACGAGGTCGGGCTATATGTACTATACTTGATATTAAGAGAATCATGGCGATGGTGATGGTAAGATGTTTATGACAATGGAGATGTAATTGATGTTGGTTGGTTGGTTGGTCATCTGATAAAGATGGTCATGATCATGATGACGATGTTAATGATGATGACGATGATGAAGGTGTTGACTGTAAAGTTCTAACGTGTGACGTCATAAAGAATTAAATTTGTGAAATTATGGGATTTTTCAAGATATTCTGAAAGAAGAACATCCAAGAGGTCTAAGAACCAAAAACCAGCATTGTGTATGTAGCAAATTGTCTCTGAGATATTAGCCCAGTTTTACTCTGATGACTCCATACAAATTCTTCAAAATTTGAATTGGGTGCAAACGGGGACTATCATTTATTTTAGGTACGGAAAAACGGGCAACAAAAAAACGTGCAACTTGTCTTGCAACATTGCTGCAGAACAAGTAAAATAGCGATGTTGCGCGTTTTACCACCCACATCGAACCTGTCTTGCAACAAATCAGGTTGTTAACAGGTTTGAACGAGAATGATGGCGATGAGCGAGGAGAAACGTCTGCCTTTCGCAGGCTAGCTTTGTTTTGTATTTAGAATATTACCAAGCAACTTTTCTTAGTCCATTTGCTCAAAGGGAAAGACAAAAGTAACTTCATTTTTTGACCAAAATCTTGTATAAATAAGTTTCGAATCGACTTTGCGAAAAATTGTCTGAATGTGTATGTCAATATTTCATGGATGTTGCCTTTCCCATGATGAGATGCACTTCACCCAACGAAACATTGGTTAAACACATCCCTCATCTTCCTCTCGGAATCCCCCTGAACTAAAGAATAATGGGCCAAATAACTGTCACTTTCAAAACAAGGCCATTCTTGTGAAAATGAGTTTTATTTCCGTGAGAATAAAAATTCATTTTCATATCAATGCCTTCTCACTTACCCATGCAATTGCTTTGAAACGGAGGCTTTAAACAACTCGGAAATAGCCTATATATTATCCTAAGTCTCCTAATGAAATTGTGCACTTCACCGATGGATATATATCGATTGAAATCCCTAATAGTACCAATCGTAGAATTGGTACCAATGGATCGTAAGAATCCACCTTTACCAATCTGAATCATTGGTGCTAGTCAACACACTTGTTAGCTCCGATCAAATCAAGAAATCTATCGGTGTGTGTTAGCCAGCGTTACAAGCGTCGAAAGGGGTGGGGCACTTTTCTCCCTTCCCCCTCCCTCTACCCGTTTGGGAGCATGCAACGCAGGCTAGTGTGTGCGGGGGTATTATCATAATCACTACTGAAAACAAAATCACCACTTGGATGACTACTTTTTAATGTTTACCTACACATAATGTCGTTTATAGATTAACAAAAACCACAGGAGAGTCGAATAAGTGTTAGAACGGGTGTTTCTTTCCATAAAAGCGGATTACTAAAACAAAGAGAACTCAAACGTAAACAAGTCATCATAGCAGACATAGCATTCGTAGCAAGCGTTTCCGCACAAATTCCTCAAGAAAGTTGGGACGAGAGTAAGAGGGAAAGATTTCCTCTTTTCCCCTGCCCTCCCCTCCCTTCTTCCTCTTCCTACTTGCTCCGCTTCAACTTCCGCGTAAAAACTCGAATGCAAGCACTTGCTGAGCAGGTTACAGTAAACAAAGAAAATCATTAGGACCTATGATCGGTCAGGTGTAAAAACTTACTACCGTTTTTACACCAATAAAGAGCAAACCTGACATGACGTAATAAGAGAAGCGGCTTGACGGACGCGCATTTTCCCGCGCTTTAAATATCATCGATTACATCTTACTTCCTTGAGTTTTGATTGGTTCATTACGTCATCAACATCTGATTTGATAGGCTGGTTCTCACAGAGATACATTATAAAAGTGCCAAAAATCAGAAAAGACAAACGTCGAGAACTTAAAGCACAAATAAAATGTACGGTAGAGTAACCTTATTCCATATATTACTGAACACCTTCGCTTATTGAAAATCTGCATAAAAAATAAACCATCCACCGTGAAAATAAAATGTCACTGTTGGTTCATCATAAAAGGTGTTGTACTGCGTACACAACGAATATATACACGCATTTGCGATTCAAAGGATAAAATTGTTCTTAAAAGTGTTTTAAAGCAAAGATGAATATCAACTACTGTACAGTCTTGAGAACGCGCACGTTAAGTCGTTCCACCACCTTCGCTTTTCCTTACCATTACTCTCCCGTAACTCTGGCCAATCAGAACTCGTGCATGTAAGAAGGACCAATCAGTATTCAAGGCAACATAACACCTGTACTAAGCGCGGGAAATACCGTAAAATTCCGAAAATAAGCCCCAGGGCTTATATTTTTCAAAAGCCCTTTTTGAGGAGCATATTTTTGGAGGAGCTTATATTCGGAGGGGCTTATCTACGGGGCGAAATTTGCGTTTCAAAATCGATTGGGCTAGCCTTATTGTTGGAAGTAAATTTACCGTTGTTGCTTTGTTTTACTTTGTATTTGAGGGCAATTTTCCAAGTACAAGCTCCCGACGGGCTTACATTTGGAGGGGCGATTTAACGGAGGGTGTTTTGCGTTACCGGTTTGGGGGGCTTATATTTGGAGGGGCTTAAATATGGAGGGGCTTATTTTCGGAATTTTACGGTATGAGTGACTCTCATTTCCCTTCTGACTGGTCGACAACGTGACACGAGTTTTCTAAGCCAGTTAGAAAGCATAGTAGTCGAAAACGAAACCAACTGTGAAAGTTATTTTCACGTGTTCGCAAGTGAGGTAAAAAAGAAACTCTTATAACAATGCACAAACAAGAATTTAAGAATTCCAAGATCTAATTATAACTTTCTGCTGGAGTTTGAAGACACAGTATTAACAGCAGCATTGTTCATTTGAAAACTCTTTTAGCAAGTGTATTGTTTGTGATTTAGAAAAAAGTAAAAACTACCTTCCCTCAGTTCTCTTTCGATTCTCACGGCTCTTAGGAATGTAAAATCGCTAAAACGCAGCTGGAATAAATGATAAAAGAATGAAAAATTCTTTTAACTTAATTAGCAAAGTTGTCCAGATGTTGCTTAATTGGCACACAACATTCCTGTTTTAGCCCGCATTCTGTGAAGTGTTCATTTCTTTGACCTCGACCTGAGTTGGTCACCTGATTCCCTCCCTTTTCCAGCATGCATCTGGGCGAGCTGCTCTCTGTGCGTCCACTGGGGGATGCAGAAAATTCCATTCACGTCCTTTCCTATATAAAAATTGACAAAATTAACAACAACAAAAGTAATGGGCCTTGATTCGATAATTTCCTTGATAATATGTACATTAGGTATGACACGTTGTTATTATTTCACTGTTCGTTAGTCTTGCAAAGTGGGAAAACAAAAACATTGCAATTGAGAGATTAGGGGAACCTAAAGTGAAGCTCCTGTCAAATACCAACAACTTAGTTGAAAATTGAAAGTATTGCAATAGCCTGCGAACGAGCTCTCCATTTCGAGTGGCGAGCGAGCTGCGAAGCCGTGAGGGGCGGAGGAAAAAGAGCTTTCTCCATCCCTCGCACTCGCATCTTCTTTCGCGTGCGGTACTCGCGTAACTTCTCGCGACTCCAAAAAAAGACAACTTGCTCGCTGACTACTCCTGCAAAGACGTTTACAGACCAACAACAACAAAAAAAACATAAAAACTTGAACCTCCGATGCAATGAAATAATCAACTGGACAGGGAAAAATTCAAAAATACAGAGCCTCAATGAGCAGTGGACCTAAGCATGTCATAGCATTCGGCAGCTAGAAAACTGATGATGTCATAAGTGGCATAATGGAAGGGGATCTACATCGGCAGTTACAGGTGGTAAACCTAGTGACAAATTGACTTTCGAGGCACAAACACGATGAATTGACTTCTAGTAATAAATTGAAACTTAACATATGAAAGGCTGAACGAACATCTATTTACTGGTAGTGACACTTAATGAACCAATAAAATATTTATATTTTTTACATGTGCTAAGAATTTCCTGGCGACCGGCCAATCACCATAAGCCTGAAAGCTCCGGGAACGAGACTTATCCTTTCTTCGTAGGAGGCTTAGAGAACTTGTGGCGTACCACACTTTCGTACCCAGGGCCCTCAGGCTCCCTGGTCAGTGGATAGTCGCTAGGAACTATATGTTCAATCAAGACCCACCTGCGGTGGTTTGATGGGTATCGCAGCCGTTGGCCGCCGTCTTGTATGTGGTTGTTGCGATGATTCAGCCTGCGACTGTTGGGGTTGCTGTTGTTGTTGCATCAGCGCGGCTGGTGGGGGATAAAATGTACCTCCCCCTTGCATGGGCATACCATACATCTAGGCACAAAAACACGACACTGTTAGTACGTGTGATTTTCGACTAAGTGAGGAGAGCAATTTTGTAACTGTTTTGGTTTTGCATTGCTACGCTTGTGATTAGCTGAAACACGTTGCGTGGCTGTCTCCACCAACCAGAAGTAAAATTTAAACGGATCATGTGACCTGCTTACGCGTGTTTTTCAGCGCTAAGCAGCGGCTACATAACGGTTACACCTGATTGGTCCATTTGAATTCCAAGTGTACTGTGATTGGCTAGGGTCATTACTTGGGGTTAAATTTTAGGACATTGACATAAAAACAACTGTAACCTACTATGGGGAAAAGGATACTCAAAATCAAATTAAAGCTCGAATTTTATTGTGCATGACACTTTGAAAAAAGACCACTACGCTTAAGGTACAACTAACTTTCACTTAAATGGTATCACGATAAGAATTCATCCGGACTCAAATATTACAAGGCTCCTAAATTTCACAAAGAACATGAAAGAAATAGACTACAGTTTGAAACAAAATTCTGCTAGCATAGCTAGTGCTACCATGTTATCAAACCAGGTAAAAGATTTGTCCACATGGTACATTCTATTTGTGATATTACTTGAAAATGTAATACACATAAAGTAGAAGATAAATTGTTGACGTAACTCACTTGTTGACCCAAGAACGGATTCATCCCCACATTCATCATTGGAAATCTGAAAGGAAAAGCACAACCAATAACTTGAATGATATGAGTAGAGATCTTAGTTCTGTTCTCTACAGACCATTACATTTCAAGAAAGGTACTAAATGTACAAGCGAGGGGACTACACCTAGTTGTTAGCAATTGACTCACTGTGAATTATTATACATCATGGGCTGGCCTGCAAAGGACTGGACCCCAGTGTAATTGGGAACATAACCAGCTGATGTCACCATGTTGGGCTGGGGGACTGGGCCTAGCTGAGCAGCTTGTATACCTAAAGAAAAAAACAATTAATCCGTAGTTTTTGGGTCTCTCACTTCTCCCCAAACTCATTCGTTAGTGACGAAGTTCAGGAAGCTTTCACTTGCCTACAATATATGATAAAATGTGGCGTCTCACTGACATACGTCAGCAATACTTATTATTATTACATGGCTGAAATGGCGAGTAAGCAAGATGAAGTGAATACTGTGTTGTGATTGGCTACCTGAGCGGGCAAAATGGGCCCATTGCACCTGCCGCACATTACCGGAATTGGTCCACAAAAAAGTTACCTTTTTGATCGTATGATAAATCCCATTGGCAAGCTTGCTCCGGCAAGATAACTTGATATTGGCCTTGTTCTTATTTGTGTTTTAATAATAATATATTTAAAACTTAATTATTAATCAATTATTGCCCTTGTATTTACTTCATCTCAGTCCATAAATATGCAAGAAAGAACTTGGCCAGAATCCAGCCACCTCGTCCTCACACTTGGGTTGTTTTCCAAATTACATGGGCAAATCTGTCGAATCTCGGTTTGGGCGAATGGTAAGCAAAATTCAGGACTGGTAAATTTCATCCTGGAATCCTGTCTACCATTTGTACAAATCAGTTCCATTTATCTGAAAATGGCCATGAAGGCCTCAAAATAGTATCAAATATGCTTCGAGGAAAATTAATAGAACACAAATTTCCGTTTGGCACATTCCATCTGGAAAAAAAAAGGACTACCTTTTCACACGTTCCATTGCTCCTGGAAATTTTCCCATGGAACGACCTAAAAAGTCGTGTTTTATTTACTTTTTAACGGCATTTTCCAGAAACTTTAAATTTGTAAATGGTAACCAACCTTGGTTAATGACACATAACACTGTACAAACCTTGTTGAGCCTGCATTTGTAAATGTGCTGCTAAAACTTGCTGTTGTTGAGGGTTCAAAGCAGGTTGTGGAACTCTGGGGGCAGCCACACCCTCAGGGGTTACACTCTGTTGAGCTGCCACAGCTGCTGCTGCTGCAGCTAGTTGTTGTTGCATCATGGTTTCATGCTGAAGAGCTCCCATTGGTTGCGGACTGGGGTTAGCCATTGGCATCCCGGCAGCCAATTCAGGCCGGTCTCCTATAAGATTACACAGAGGTCAGCTTTCATCTTATCACAGGCAATGAAATTAAAATCCAAATGAAATTTGGATTGGTAACTATTATTAGATTCTCAAGAGATGGAACTGCCTTGAACGTTTGTCTGAGGTTGTAGCCTGTTAGGTGTCAAGTGCAAAAGACTATGACTAAAGGATGTCTGCATTCAGCATGCAAAGAAAGTTGTGTCTGATAGCCCGGGCTAGTGGATTTAACTATCGGGCTAGTGAATACTGTTCTTAACTTGCCTGCTGGGCAAGTGAAATTTTTTAAGGAATTCTAATCACAAAAGAACTGTTATCAACCCTGCTCATCATCCAGCTAGTTAAAATGACTTTTGGGCTAGTACCTGCTAACTACAGCTTGCCCGAATGGCAAGCTGTAAAATGGACTATCTTGCACCCTGGCATTGGAAAATTCACTGACGCATACTCAACACAAATTGAAATGTGCCACTGCTAGAGTATCCATTTCTACTTCTTAGAAACAAAAATAACTGGTTTCAAGGGATTCTCCCCTGGGGTCCATATTAGAAGGTCTTGGAAATAATATTACCAGGTCCAGAAAGTTGCTTAAATTTGTAAGTAGTGGAATACAAATTTCAGTTAGAAAAACAAAATAAACTGGATAGGGAGTGAGAAGCTGCACTAAAATTCTTTGGATTTTGGCTTTAGAAAGAGACTTGTGCCTGTAAAGTGATGGTACTTTCAAGAAACAGGCCATGGGATCAGGTTCCTTGTGGGTCCTTACCAGGTGTAACAGCCATGTCCTGTCTCAGCATGACATCTGGTTGTTCCTGCAGAACATGGACACCGACAGGCTGTGCCGGAGGGGTCCCTGCTGGAACATATAAACCTTGATAGGCTGTGAAGAAGAAAATAGAAAAAACAAGTGTTAATTATCAGTCTTTGCCTTTAAAGTGCAAGATAAAAATACGAAACCTGGCTTATCCTAAGGGCAAAGTTTTGATTCAGTTTACAAGCCTGAAGGTCACAGTAGTCTGAGCTTTGCTAAAGATAAGAGAGTTTTAAAAGATGTCATAACAATCCCTCATTTACTTATTTAGTTTTTTTTTTTTTTCAAATAAAATAATTTTGTTGTTTCATCTCTACAAAGTGCAAAATTTCTGATTACAGTCAAACCTTCATGTGCGACAACCTCCCAGTAAGCAACCACCTATCAAAAACACCAAAATTTCCCACTCAAAACTTAATAGTTGGAACGCACCTCCTGTAAACAACCACCTCTTGTAAGGAACTGCGACAATGTTTCAGGGCTAACGGTTTAGTAACTTTCCATTGTTTTTAACTTCTTGCAAGCAACAACTTGACACTTTGTCTGATCTCTATGTAAGCTGTATTTACTATGCTACATAGAGTATAAGAATAACTTTTAGCGACAACATGGTACTAGACATATTGCAACTTGGAAATTGTATGCAATAAATTATCTTCCATGAAGTAGATGTGTCTGAGCATCTTCTTGGAAAAGAACCCCTGTGGTTCAACTCTAACTTGAAATGCCCACCTTCCATAAGCAACCACTAAGTATTCTCAGTTTGCGTATTTGTTGAAAGGAGTTAAAACTGTATAAAGAAGTAACTCACCTAGTTGCTCAAAATAAGCTTGATCAGGGTAGACGGCCCCCATTTGTGACATCATTGCTTGTTGCATGGAAACCGGCATCTGTTGTGTCGTGCGCTGCTGTCGTTGTGAAGAATAACGTTTGGGTTTAGTTGTAGGCACACTTTGTGATGGCCCTGGACTTGGTACACCTGGCATACCAGCTTCCTTTTTGGGGGAAACTTGTTTTGATTTTTTACTTTCTGGCTTTTTAGAAGACTTTTTCTGCTTTTCAGCTGAAAGACAGTGAAGTAACTTTTTGTGAGTGAAAAAGTAAAGGAATGAATAAACAAATTAACAAACATGAACCTTTTTACCTCCAGCAATATTAATCTTATAGTAATATAATAATGTCATAACTACAAACAGGCACAATTTATGGGCCATTTTAAAAACGATTTAACAAGCTTGTTTTTTCTGCATAGTTTGTGTTATAAGCACTCAATTGGAAATTGTTAAATACACTAAAAAAATTAAAATGTCTTGAGAAAAGTCAGAAGCACTTGCCTGTAGTTTCTGTTTCTCTAGCATTATTTTCTTGTTGTTAACGTTTCCACATTGTTTATAATAAAAACACACCCAGTACGTTTTCTATAATTTCATTAACAATTTGAAAGGGAGCAAACTATAACTGATTGCTCCTCCTGCAAATATCTAACTGTTGTAACTGTTCATCTGTAGGATGCCTAAAATGCGTGCAATCCAACAAATGGTTTCTGCTTCATTGACAAAGCATAAGCTTAAAAAGAAGACCTTGAGACTAAGAGTATGATTGTTTTTTTAAACAAAAAATTCAACTAACCAGCCTGCACAGCTTGTCCAACAGATGTCTCTTCTTCAATTACCTATAATACATAAAATAATACAACATACACTGTAGCATAACCATAAATATTGTGGTAGCATTTATACATGTATTAAACTATTACCAATAAATGGGAGATAAAATTGTAACTAATAAAATATTTTTAATCAGCTAGTCAGTTATGAGTCAGGGACTAAATTCCATGGTGTAACCAGTTTTAGGAATTAATGAAACCACCTCAGACGTACTTTTGTGAGGTATTATTTTGATGCATGAGTTTTTAAATACATTTAATTAATTTTTAAGTTTTGATTGAACTTCTTACTCCAAAAGTGAAAGGGTGATGCAAGCAAGTAAGGCGAAGGAGTAGGATGGCTAGTAGCCTGCAAGACAGGGGTTTGGACGGAAGTAATGGCCGCAAGAAAGAACAGGGTGTGTGAGAGACAAGACAAGACAAGACATTTATTATCTTAATAATAGCGGAGCTCTGGCGCGCGAAGCGCGCCTGCAGAGCACCATGAGTAAGTAAATCTACCCATCCCAGAAAATTTGGTAATCACGTGACCGTACACCGCCCGCCCGCCCGCCCGTCCGTCCGCACCCCAGGGCAACCAATGTCACTCTAGCTAGTTTGGAAGCACAGGAAGACTGATATTGCACACACATTGTACATCAATGTTGTGATCAATTGACAGCTGTCAAAACAGGGTATCCGCTGACCAGTATCACCTGACCATATCGCGGGCTCAGGTGTCGACCCGTCGAGGTCGAGTATCTTTTTGAAATTATCCGCTGACAAGTTACTAGTTTTCAAATGATTGCAGGCTCAAGTTAAATTTTTTTTAATTGGTATTAAATATGTTGTGTTTTATATGTGCCGCACAATTAAAATTTTGATTTCAAACTGACCTCGGAAGCTAAAATTCAGCCAGTTTTTACAGGCAGGGAAGACATGCCAGTTGCTTTTGACTTTTCTCACCAAGGTCACGCGTTGGTCACGCTCTACGTCCAATTTTTATGCTCTGATTGGTCAAAATTTGACAGGTGAGTTCATGCGGAAAATTTATGCAGCATCTTGAAACTTGTTTACTTTGAGAGTTGAAGCTGACAGAGTTTTGTGTCAGCTTGTGACGTTTTTAATTTTCTTTTTCCACTGGATGTACAAAATGAAATTCTGCTGCTATCAAGAAGCTTCAAGAGTCTTCTGTTATTCACAGCTAGTTTGTTTATTGGGGTTTTGGTTGAGAAATACGTCGCTTGTCAAAGTCGGAAATCTGATTTCGGATGGCATCGTTTTCGTTTTTCACCTTGCTTGATGCGTAAGAGGGTTGAAAAGTCTGAAGCGATTCTGGCCTTACTTGATAGTTTTCAGTGCATCTCGAATGGTAAGCCTGAGTAATTATTGTATTTGGTGTTTGTTTTTTATATCTAATTTAATGAAGTCGGGCGTAGTTTATGCGGCTACTTAGTTTATGCACGTTTGTAAGATTTGAGACAATGATCTGACCGAGTATCAGGTTTGATTATAAGCTAATAGAACTTTAAAAAGCCTTTAGACATTTTCTCACCGCAAACAGAAAGAAAACGTTTCAAAGAATATCTAGCTATAATTCTGGCTGTAAAAGAAAGCTTTGAGCAATTTTCTTGCCTCGAGTTCATCTTTGAAAAAAGCAAACACCGGGAAGCCGGCTTAAAACATAAACAAGGATTTTCAGAGACACTTTAATACTTGTCTTCGTGAATGAAAATTGTTGTCTCTGTATATGTTTCACCGAATTATTTTCCTTTTATTGATTATTAGTGGTCTCTTTTGCAATTTCAATCGCTGTGCCGTTTGTTTTCAGTCGCTCATGAACATCGGTTGCAGGAGTACTCAAAATGCCGCGCGTATCAAAGGAAGAAGATTACACATCGTTATAAAACCATTAAACAAAAAATAAACATAATAAATTCTTTTTCATGTTGAAGCGTATAACTCTATTAATCTTGATTTAATCAGTCGACTTTGGCGCTTGTCAAAAGTGAGAACCGGCTAGCCGTATATGTAGGTGATTTTGGAAATTTTTTTAACGGTTCCGGTAAAAGCACACGCGTGCTTCGACCGTCCTGAATCTTGAGTGAGTGCAATTTGTATTGCAAAATTGTGAAATACTGCATTCTTTCCGAGGTCTGTATGATAGAAACAGCGCCTCATGGTACTGTTTCACCTCAGATGTGATGTATAAAAAGTATAAAAGGTTGGTTTACACGTCCCCAGACTTGTTGGCAAGATTTTGTAAAGTAAATTATAAACTTGTCGAACGCAAAAAATTCGGCCTGATTTGTTTTCCAAGAATTTGTTTTCCAGGCCTAATCTACTGTGATCAAGAGCCATTATGGCTCTTAAATGTGATCGAAGATGATTGCTATTTTTTGGGTGTACGTATGTAGAGGCTATCAGCTCGATCTAAGGTCATGTTCACTCTTAGCTTGGACTGTTTGCAAATTATTTTTCTCTTAAATAACTTAGCCTTTCCCTCAAAAGTCACATGAATGTGCTCTAAAGTTAACTGATTTGTGGAATACAATTGCAAGTTTATTGTTCGATTTAAATTATAATTTCGAGTTAATAGGAGCTTCGCTTTTAGCCCTGGCTAAATCTATATATTATTGCTTACAATTTCCTAACACATGGTTGGCCAAAAATTATGCTAGTCGTGGCATGCAAAATTAATGCTATTACAAACAGATATCACCTGAAAATATATTATGTAAAAGACGAAGAGGAAAGAAAAGAAAGAATATTTACAATAATGTCAAGAGCTAGAAAGAAAAATCTGTTTACTGCCAGTTGTGAAGAAGCTAAGGTTTAGGGTTTCGCGATTTTATTTCTCGTGTTATCATGGTTGCATCAAGGTAATCATGTTTGTCTTTTAATAATTATTTCAAAGTTAGAGCACACTGATTAACTAATTTTGTTTAAACGATTTTTTTTGACATAATGTCTCTCATTCTACCTGGTATCTAATTCCATAATTAAGTGCCAAAAATTGGGACGGCTTGTCTTAGTTTTTCAAGATTAAATTACAAGGTACATGAGAAGAGAGGCACTCATGGGCTAATCAAGCAGGCGCTCCCTCTGCCCTTGTGTGTCTCTGTGCATGTCCTGTTCTTTCTTGCATATTACTGTCAAGCGTCTGCTATGCAGGCTAGATGATTATCATGTATGAGCTCTGGCGGCTAACATTTGCCTATGGACAATCACAAACCCTTAGGTTTTCCAACAAATTAATGTATAATGTTGGGCACACTTCATTTCACAAGCTCAGGGCTTAAGGGTTCCCTAATATATTAATTTGCTCTTAGAGCACAGCCTTGAGAGGTAGATGATGGAGAGATGGTTGTACAGACAAACACAGTCATTAATGGGATGTAAGGTATGGCTGAATGGATGGATGGGAAGGGATGGATGGGACAGATGATGGATAGAGAGACGGAAGGACCGACGGACAGACAAATGCGTGGAGACATACACTACTAGGGCTATGTGTGTGAAAATCGTGTGAAAAGGGTGTGAAAAGTGTGTGAAAAAAAGGAACCATGTGAAATCAATGTTGGAAAAAATACAAGTTCACCACATCAGCATTTCACATGCATGTGAACTTTTTGATACGTATGTGAAATTTTGTAATACATGTGAAAAATTTCTGTCATATGTGTGAACTTTTTTTCCATGCACTTTATTACATGTGAAATCTTTTCATACATGTGAAACAATTTTGTCATGCATGTGAACTTCAAATTTCACATGCAAATAGATGCTATGCATGTGAAATTTTTCACATGCATGTCAACACTTTTAGGCATGTCAGAGTGAGCATGTGAATTTTTTTTCAGGGCTTGTTAAATGCAACCAATGAATTTCTAGTGAATACCCCATGAAAGGCATTTCATGGCTCATAAAAACTGCAAAATTAAATTTCATGCCATGCCACATCTAGCATTCTATGGCTCATAGCTGAAAAATATCAAACTAAGTTGACTATGAGGGTCATGAATTTTTGAAGAATAAGATTTGATAAGTTACTAACCTAGAAAATACACTATACTTTAATGCGTCAGACCTTTAAGGCAAGTGATCACAACAAACGTGCTGTTACAAATCATCATCATCATCACCATTAAAGGCGAACCCCAATATACCAAAGTGCCAAGCCCCAGAAGGGCCCTCTTGTAAAGCAGCGGACTGGAATTAACGTTCAAAGCTCTTTTCATGAACTAGCTTGCAACCAGATCTCTCAGTCAATAACTGTATTAATTATTATTAAATACACAGGGGTTTCAAAACAAGCCGGAGACTAGAGTTCTGCCGGCTACTCAACTGTATATCGCTGGCTGCGCTGGTCATAACAATTAGCTTGTGACAAACAATCTCGATTGTCACAGCCGCCTGCTTTTCCAGAGTTGGCGCCTACTTCAAAACATTTTGAAACCCCTGAATACACTGTACATTCTTCATTATATTTGGCTTGATTAAAACCTTTCGAGTATCCAATCCACATGTGCATCTTTACAAATATCATTGTCTTCATTGTTTGCTAGAATATGCTATATATATTTATGTATTTTATCAACTGTCTCATCTAAATTTGTGGGTTGTGTATCTTACCACTTGAGTTTCCACCCAGAAAGATGTGTACCATGATTTTTGTTAAGTGGGGAGGGCTAAATCCTGAGAATTAAACCATTCTTTTAACAGATCTTCATTGAGGACAAAACGGACTTAATTTTACTACTCCATCAGAAAACTTACTTTGCTAACATATACGACATATGTAACTACACTTTATGAATGTTAATGAATGTTTTGTTTCTTACTGTAACGTTCCTCGTTGTAACGTTGAAAGTCCACTTGAACATGAGAACAGTTCCTTGCTTTGCATGCCTTTTGAGTTTTCTTTTGATACCGTTCGTTCAACTAATGATTCCTTAAAGCAAACAACTGGCATGCTCTTGGTTTACTCAAGTTGTCTTTGGTTCAATCAGCTTTCCGTACCTGAGCTTATCCAACATGAACAACGTCCACAACACGTATTAGATTCATGTAGTGAAGGCCAGCATTTCCTTAAATTCTCAACGGTTTCCCAACTCGAAGGAACAATGTTAAGTTTTTCTCTTCCTTCTAACACTTCAAATGCACTGGAATATTCTAATCAATGCTGAAAATAACCGCTTTTTCGACTCAAACGAGTGCACTTTCTCCATCGCAATTAGCCGCCATGTTTGTTGTTTCCCAGGCTTCCCCGTGATTTTAGCACATGCGCGATTTGATTTACAATGTCACGTGCGGCTTTTCAACCAATAGAAAATTGTAAAATGAAGTTCCGTTGAATAGTTCAAATTCACGCGGACTTCACAAGCAACACAGCGATGCAAACGGAATATTTTCGTTACTTTCGGATAGATAGAAAGACTGTCTTTCAATAATACCCATGTTATTTTCGAGAGATAGTGATTAATTGCAAAATTCTTCACAAAAAGCATGTTTCCAAGTCAGCAACTCAGCTGGATTATTGCAGAAAGGTATGTTCTTCTTGATATCGTGGTTCGTTAACAAGAGCTTACTTTGGCTTTCCAATAACTTTGCGTAAGCTTAAACCTTCAAAGATACATCTTAATTTAAGATGCATGCACAGATATGCCATTGATTGATTCCTTTTCGTTTACTGCAGAAAAAACTGTAATCTTTGTTGCAAATCGTCGATGGAATACTCTGAAAATTTTATGTTCTGACGCTAGTAGGCTGTGGCAGACTTGTCAAGACCAATGTTAAATAAAATAGGAGAAGAAATAGCATAAGTTTCCGATATGCATGCAATGTATACTACAAGTTGGAAGCAATTAAGTTTCCAGTTAATTTATAATGGCTTGAGAGTTAAACTAAACCTATAAAATTTGAGTAGGTTTGTTTATTTGAGCTTCGATTCATAATATTCGTACATCTGCAATAAAGTCAAAAATAAAAGGCAGCTCTATCTAGTCTGATGTGTGGACCTTCAGTTCAGAAAGCTGTTCAGCCACTTTGAAAGAAGCAGTCAGTTAGCATTATTTTTTTCCATAAACATGCTTGTATTTTTCAAAGTTGTTTATTTACTTTGTCTTTTCACTGACATTGAGTGCTAGATTGCTTTTCTGTAACTTGGTATTCCTTAATAAGTGGAAATTGTAAATTGGCCACTATGTCATTTACTATCATAATTATTACAATTTATAAGAAATATTTCTAACCAAAAATTAGTATATTATTAGTTATTTTATTGATGTAGGAATTAAAGGTATAAAAACTGAGCATGATAGAAAGTTTTGTTTTTATTATTATCCTCCAGGCAATAAATATTGACAAATAAACAGGATTAGACATTGATGTTTCCAGTAGCCTTATGTGCCTTTTTTGAGTAACTTAAATTTACATTTAAGTTCATTTTAGGACATGTGAGTCAGTTGAACTGAGTTTCACTGTGTTGATAATATGAAACCAATTTCCTTTGCCAATCAATTCTATCCAGTTTGCTTTTCACTTTTTGCCAGTTTTATATAAATCAAGTTCTTCTGAAAATACCATAAAATTATAAATAAACCAACAGATCAGGCTATAAACCTGAAGTTGTTTGTGACTATATGGAAACACAACCATGCATGCAGTTGACAGTACTTCAGACAAATTTATTGCAATCGGAAAGTGCAAATGTAAATTTGTGAGTAAATTGATCTTTATAAGCTAGTTGATTTACTGAATATTTGCTTGTGAAACAACATACCCAATTTGTGTGAAGTGGTATGGGAAATTCTACCCTGCAAGCAGAGTTTTCTCTCTTGCATGGCTTTTAGCGTTTACGAAGTCGTTTGGGTGGCTTGTCTGTCGCGCAGTTGGTTTGTTTACGTGTAAACAAACCTCTGCTCCCAGGGTAGTAAAATTCTATTGCCATTCATGATCTCCGATCTCTGAGGATTTACATGTGAAAGCTCACGTGAAACCCTGTGTGACGTGTATGTGAAAATAATGTGTGAATTAGTAGCATGTGAAGTTCTAGATGTTTTGCCATTCATTGAGGATTAAGTACATGTGAAAGCCCATGTGAAACCCCATGTGAAGTGTATGAAAATATGTGTGAATTTAAATGAGGATTTACATGTGAAAGCCTGTGTGAAACCCCATGTGAAGTGTATGTGAAAATATGTGTGAAAGGGATGACGTCGCTTCACACCCTTTTCACATATATTTCACTATGCAAAATTTCACATGCGCGTGAAATATGTGTGTGAAATGCATGTGAAAAGTGTGTGAAAAACGTGTGAAAAATGTGTGAAAAGAGTGTGAAAATAGGACATTTTTCACATGTTTTTCACATGGTGTTTCACATACATACTCCTAGTAGTGATAAATGCATGGATGGAGAAATAATTGAATGGCTTAGAGAGAAACTAATGTAAAATTTCACCTCCTCTGCCATATGATATTCTTCTGTTTCCTCTTGCTGCTCCTCCTGCTGTGCCAAGTCTTCATTCTGCTCATCTTCACTGTATTCTTCTTCTTCTACTACTTCTCCATCAGCCTCTTCAGCATCTACAAAGAATACTAGAAATTATTATACACTGTACACACTATCTGTCTTCTCATTGGCTAAGAGCCTACCGCTAATTTTGGAAATCAGTGCAACCTACAGATTAACCTTCAGCTCAGCTGATAACACTCATCTCGACCTTGATTATTCCGGATATCACAAAAACTTCATCCAATAATTGTTTATAATAAACAATACAGCAATAATCAACAAATAAATGACAGCTCCAACACCACACTGTCAAGTAGCTGAGGTTTATTAATTTACATGTCATTTGAATGGTCACAGTTTTAGATTTCAGTTGAGCCTCCATTCAGCGGCCACCTTCTATTAAACAGCCACCTCCACAAAGCAACCAAAGCCACCTTTTGTGCCTCCCAACAAGATTATTCTATTGTTGTCACCTTTATGGAGCAGCCATCAAGTGCTTGATAGGGGATAATGCAGCCCCCCAAGCCCCACTGAATATAAGCTCTTCTCAAGCTTGTATTAAAACAAATTAAATTTTGATTTATGATGATGTTTGGATTGGGCTTTTGTACATTATACTTTTATTTCCCCACTAAAATGCACCAACTTAATGCTCCATTTTCCCCGGTAAAATGCTCAGTCAGCCCCAAAAAAGTCACTAAAATGCTCCAATAATGCTTGTCATACAGAGTCTTTATTATTAATCGTAATGTTTTAACAGGGTGCTATCCCTACTGAAATGGTAAACATAGTACAAAAACAAAGAACAAGTTAATCAAGATTATAGCATTTTAAACAGCAAAAATGAACTTTTCCCCAGTCTCCGCACTTTAAATTTCAAGTTTTTTCTAGTTTGTCTTCCTTTTTTTCTGAAAAGAAAATTTTTCTGGGAACAATTAACCCTCATTTTTACTTTCTCTGAAAAAATCCAAGAAAAATGCCAGTAAAATGCTTAATAATGCTTTTGCTTCACTAAAATACTCACAAAAATGCAACCATGATGTACAAATACCTAGTTTTGAAGTGTAAAAAACAAAACAATGAATAAAAAACATACTATTTCGCTCAGCACTGCTATAACAATTTTCTTTTCCAGTTACAAGCTACCTAGGATATAAGCCCTGGGACTTATAAGCAACAGTTTAAATGTTATGTCACAATAATTTAGTCAAAAGAAAAGAAATGCTAATGGAAACATTCCACTCACCCTCAAAGTTCTCCTCTTCATCCTGTTTCTTCTTTTCCTGTGCTTCCCTTTTCCGAGCTTCTTCTCGCTCCCGAGTAAAATCTGCGGCATTCTTCCTTGGCTTCTTGAGCTCCTGAACCTGGCCTCTGCCCCTTCCCCTCCCCCTGAGTTTACTATAACTGTGGGTNAAAATGCTCAGTCAGCCCCAAAAAAGTCACTAAAATGCTCCAATAATGCTTGTCATACAGAGTCTTTATTATTAATCGTAATGTTTTAACAGGGTGCTATCCCTACTGAAATGGTAAACATAGTACAAAAACAAAGAACAAGTTAATCAAGATTATAGCATTTTAAACAGCAAAAATGAACTTTTCCCCAGTCTCCGCACTTTAAATTTCAAGTTTTTTCTAGTTTGTCTTCCTTTTTTTCTGAAAAGAAAATTTTTCTGGGAACAATTAACCCTCATTTTTACTTTCTCTGAAAAAATCCAAGAAAAATGCCAGTAAAATGCTTAATAATGCTTTTGCTTCACTAAAATACTCACAAAAATGCAACCATGATGTACAAATACCTAGTTTTGAAGTGTAAAAAACAAAACAATGAATAAAAAACATACTATTTCGCTCAGCACTGCTATAACAATTTTCTTTTCCAGTTACAAGCTACCTAGGATATAAGCCCTGGGACTTATAAGCAACAGTTTAAATGTTATGTCACAATAATTTAGTCAAAAGAAAAGAAATGCTAATGGAAACATTCCACTCACCCTCAAAGTTCTCCTCTTCATCCTGTTTCTTCTTTTCCTGTGCTTCCCTTTTCCGAGCTTCTTCTCGCTCCCGAGTAAAATCTGCGGCATTCTTCCTTGGCTTCTTGAGCTCCTGAACCTGGCCTCTGCCCCTTCCCCTCCCCCTGAGTTTACTATAACTGTGGGTTGTACTGCTGGGTGAAGATTTTGTTTGAATCTCATTTGAAGGGGAAGGGTCCTCACCTCTGCCCTGATTGTCGTCCTTTTGGCCTCTTCTTGCTCTTAAATCCCTTGTGTCATTTCTTTACAAGAATAACAATAATCATCAGTCATCCATGCTAAGCAAAGGTCTAGCTACTTAAAGTGTGAAAAGATTACCTTCATCTCCTAGTTATATTAAGACCCTGAGTATTGGACTGGCCCTGAGAATTGAACAGCTCCACAGTCAAGTGCTCTTCCCACTGAACTACAGTAATTCCGTCACGGTTGAAATAAAATTATAGGAACATAAAATTATTGCAAGTGGACTAAATTTTACCATCCTTGGTGAGTGTAGATTCCTTATTCAAGAGCATCAACATGCAGATTTGCCATACTGTTTCCATTGTATTTCTTGTGATACATTTCTTAGTGCCATGCAACATGTGCACTACACCTCCATCTTGCTTTATGCCAAAACAGTGAGAATGCAATTCAGAAACAGCTGATTTTATAGGCCAAGCTTAATACAGTGCCTTGGACTTCTGCTTCATTCCATTTTTGCACACATAACACAGGCAAGAAGTTTTAGTGCATGTAGGCCCCCCCCCTCCCCCAATAAAATAAAAAAAATTTGATTCTTGGGCCTGTTTTCATAGTGATATAAGCACTATTATTCTTGGGCTTGTCCTTGCCTCTCTTAAGTGAAATCCTGGCTTACATGTGAAAGGTTTTCAGAACTTTTACACTTATACTATACTTGCTAGACTGTCTTGATGACATCAATGCTGTTTTTTACTAAAAGTGACATTGTTTTAGGGATAAGCACCCATGCCTGTAGTAAGAATAGTATTATTACAGGGCTATCACAAAGAGCTGGAGGCCCGGGATTTCCCCTGGCTACAAGGGACCTTACGATCTGACACAGTAATACCAATGAAAATGTCGCTGAAAAATAGACTTCATGTTCTTTGAATTTTTTTGCTATTATACTAAGTCACCCAGCTACTTGAAAGTAGGGAAATTAGGTTGGAACTGAAGAGAGGGGACTGTGTCTGAGTTCAGAGACAGATAGTAAAATTAATCACCTTGTCATTCCTATTCTCAAGTCAACTAAAAATTTGGTCATTTCAAGTTGTAGTTGTGCAGGGATGGCAAAGAAATGTACAAAAAAGCGAACATTTTGATCATGCACCATGGAAAATTGCACTACATAATTAAGTTTTAATTAATTGTAATTGTAATAATTGTACTTAAGGGTAATTGTAAGAGTACAACAAAGTGTTAACACCTCAATAACAATACAGTAAACACCCACATATAAGAACACATGATTTCGGAAGTCAGGCTGATTGAGTTCTTATAGCATATTTTAGGAAAATAAAATAAATAATTATTCTGTAATTTGATTATATTAACAAATGAAGTTATCTGACAGCAAACATAAACTTACATGTTTTGTAATTATGACACTTTTTCCATTTTATAAGAACACATTACAATTTTCAGGCTGATCTTGTTCTTATAAAAATGGGGCTTTATTGGCCAAATTTCAGTCTGGTGTTCTCAATCCATTTGTTCTTACATGTGGGTCTTTACTGTAGTTCTATTTGTTTATAATGAATGTACCTTTCATTTCCAGGACTGCCAAATCCTCCAGTACCTCTCCTGTTTTGGTCTCCTCTGTCTTCTTTACCCTGTCTTCTGTCTTGCCAGTCGCTTCTCTTTCCTTCACCAAATCGTCTACTTGGATCACTTCCATATCTTTGATCATTTCTTTCCTCATCATTTCTATCCCTTGACCTCCTATCATCTCCTCTTCCATAATCATTTCTTGTGTCGTTATCTTCCCTTCTTCTAGCACGCTCATGCCTTCTCCCGTCGTTAGTCCTGTTTCTGTCGTAACCTTGCTTTCTATCATCTTCATATTCTTTCCCCCTATTATCATACCCCCTTCTATTTCTACGATTTCTTTCATTTCGTTCTTGCACTTCCTCATCAGCCCCTTCTACTTCGTCACCCCAATTTCTCCCCTGATATTGCCTTCTCCCACGGGATCTTTCCCCCTCGTCACCTTCTCTGTCCTGCTGTCTTTCTGGTCTACCAAACCCCCTTCTCCTGGTATCACTTCCTTCCTCTGAATCCCCTGGGGTTTGTCTTCTCCTTCTCTGCTCTCGTTCATCATTTCTCAGTCTTTGCTCTGGAGCTCTGTTTTCTTTATTTCGTTCATTTTCCTGGAATTCGTCATCATCCATTCTCATTCGATTTCTTCTCTGCTCCCCTCCCCTGCCTCCCCGGCCTCCTCCTCTGACAAATTCCTGCAAGTCATATCTTCTCCTCCCACGTCGGCCGCCTCCCCTTTCAAGCCAACGAGAAGTCGCCTAGAATAAAAAATGGTTGTTACTATCATTCAATAAATTACAATAACACTTGTGAGAGAGACATAAAGGTGTCAACCTTATGAAGAGTCTGATTGAAGAAAGGCAAGGATCTTTGTAAAGTGAAATAATGAGAAATCAGTAGTTTCTCTAGCAACCCTTGTGGCTTGCCATGTGTTGGGAAAGGGATCACCAAATACATGGATTTCCCTCCACTGCAGGCTTAACTGCCTTGCTGTTTGTTGGTTCCCCAGTTACTTTGCTTAACCATAATCCTCACATATTTTTTGCTCATTTTTACTCACAACATTCCCCCACACACACACCCTATACTCCTTCACCCACTGACTTCTATCCGTGGAAGGGAACCCATGTTTTTAGTGATTCCTTTCCCAACACCCGGCAAGCCACAAAGGTTCCGTTGCTAGAGAAACTACTGATTTCTTATTTTTTAACTTTACAAAGATCAACTCTGCAAGGACCACTTCTAGGTGGTACTAGCGACTGGCAAATGTTATAAAGAAGCAAAATTTACCAGGTTTCATACTCTTTAGAGCTCTTCAAATTCCATGAATTTCCATGACCTTAGGTTAATAGCTGTCACTTTTGAAAATTTTCATAACTTTCCTTGTTTAAGGTTATTTTTTGACCCAACTCAGCTCAACAGACACAAACTCTGGTAACCTCCAAAATGTGCACCATTTGCACTGTTTACTTACTGATATCTGTCTTACAATATGCTGTAACTAATCTACCAAACACAACTTTAATTTTCCATGATTTCCGAGACCAAAATTAAAAGTTATTAAATTCCATGACTTTCCTGGCCTAGAAAATGAAATTTTTTACGTTTCATGCCCTTCCAGGTTTTCCATGACTCAAACAAGCCCTGTTTACATAAATTGAGCAAAGATGTCTCGAGGTTGGAAATATTTTGAATGAACAACATCTGCCTCAAGCTGCTCAAGCTCAGGCTGCTTTATATTATACTAAAGTGGCATCCAATAATTAATACCAGTTATTATTAATATATTTTTTTATAATAATCATAACTATAACAAAATTGTCAAATCTGATTTCAGCCTTAATTGGACAGTTTATTTGGACAGTACGCGCCATCATGCGTATGCTTAAATGGCTTTCTTTTCACTGCTAGCAAAACAAAATTTCGAATTTCTTGTGTTTTGATTTTAAAAATAGCCTATTATAATAATTATCACAAATTTTGCTTAAGTTGTGATTAATTGGTAACAGAACTTCGTGTCATCCAATTCGGGTTTTAATCATACTCGTAATTAAACAAATCAGACTCCCGAGATTTTGTTAATCACTCGTATGATTACAGACCGATTTGGACTCCACTCAGTCCTGTTACCATTTCTAATACTCTTAGAACTTCTAACCTCAAGCTCTTCTTTTGTTTTTGGTCCTTGCTCGTCTTCTCTGTACATGTCATGTTCCCATCTGTCTGATGTTTTATCCCATAACTGACGAGTTGTTGGCTTTCTCCTGACCACACCAATAAGGACACAAAAATAAACAGTTTCAAACCCAGTCTTAAATACAGTACACGTAGCTTTGCCGTCGTCCGATTTTGTTGACCACTCATATGATTACAGACCAAATTGGACTCCACTCAGTCCTATTACCATTAATTAATATTTATTAAATCTTAGAGAATATGCTAGACCTGGCTTGACTGTAACAATGCAGGACACTCTTCTGTCTTAACAAAGCCTGCAAGTCTGCAATAAGAGTCAACTCTCTCTAAGATGGACACCTCAGCTACTGGCACCACATGTAAGTGTCCATCTAAGAGTAATGTCTGTTTTCAAGAGGGTCAAAGAAAGGGAGTAAAGAAAGGCAGGGATTAACTTCATTTTTCAGAAAATTTCGGAAATTCCAGATGAAAGGTAAATGGTAAGGTCACTTTTTGGAAATTCTAACTGAAAATTGGGGAGAATGTTTTGAGGTAGTCTGTTTATTCCGGTTGGTACGAACCAATTGGAACGTTGCTCACCACTTACCAATGTCTTGGTTCCTTCTCGGTTCCAGACTCATGCTACACAAATTCATCCAGGTTTTTTGGATTCAAACCGTAACGGATGTGGCAATTCTGTGGTCAATTGGTAAATTGCTTACCATTATGCTTTTGACACCCCACCCGGATTTTTCTCTCAAAGGGTAGGCACCATAGGTGTCAGTCTTATAGATTAGAGGTGTGTGTTAAGAGAGAGTTGACTGTATTCATTTTACACACACTGACTCCACCAAACTGCTATGTCATTTTGTACCTGTCCTCATCCGGCATGTCCGACCATCTATCATCATGGCCCCAGAAAGCATCTCTTCGTGGAATGAAAGCTGGGTTGCTTTCTTCTTCTTCAATCACCTGCAAAAATACATGTATAATAAAACTTCTGTTAAATACAATGTAACTGTTGTCAATTTCTCACCTTCTGTTGCCATACAAGAATCAACTCTTTAACCTTTAATAGTGGCCAGTATCTTATTTCTCCTTACAATATCAATGTTTATTACATATTTATTATTCTATTTGTTTATTTGCCACACCACAGATAACACTATCATAACAAAGAAAAAAAGTAGGCCTAAAGGAAACTAAAGTATAATGTTCGTTAGGCCTCCTTACTTATAATTATTATAATAAACTCATTTATTATAATAATTGTAGATATAATAATTATAACTGATTACTAATTATTATAATTAATCATTATTCAAATTAGAGAGATTAAGAATCATGTTCAATGACCAAGTTTTCCTTTAGTGCCTGCTTCCATGGAGGTGAGGGACCCCAGGTAGGTGAGGTAACCCGCTTAGGTGGGATAACCCGCCTGTCCATATAATCTCCCATTTTAATTTTTTTGTCATATTACACCATTGCTCAGAGCCCTACACTGGTTACCCGTAGCATATCGAATTGTTTTTAAAATTTTATTGTTAACTTTTAAGGCCATTCATAAACTTGCTCCGACTTACATTTCCGAACTTGTATCACCGAAAGACACAGGGGGTAGGTACTATCTTAGATCAAATAACGGCAAACTTCTTAACATTCCACCACGCAAGTCTCTTTCCACGCTTGGTGATCGATCTTTTTATATGGCTGCCCCTAAATTATGGAACGATCTTCCCCTTTTTATTAGAAATATATCTTCAGTTAATGCTTTCAAGAAGGCTCTTAAAACTCATTTATTTCAGAAGGCGTTTCCCAGCTAATTTATTGTTTTTATTCTCTTTATTAAGAAGGATTTGTATATAGGATATTAAAGATTAATTTTTATTTTTAAATTGTTATTTTTACAAATTTTTAGGAACGATCTGTAAATTTTGTTTTTGGAATATGTATCAGGATTTTAGGATTTTGTTGAGTCAATGTTATGCGCAGATGAAAATTTCTTTCCCTGGATTGATATTTGCGCAATACAAATCAATAAATATTATTAAATAAATATTATTATTATTGATGACGTTTACGTGATAGGTGGGGTGACCCGCCGCATGATACCTTGCCTATCTGGGGTCCCCCACTACCATGTAAACAGGCCCTTAATTATTGTTGTTTACTGCTTATTACTTCCACTCAAAAATAAATCGTTTCAGGCCAGTTTTATCAAGAAGAATAATTTGTCTGTACAGTTTTTATCTGCTTATTTTCTATTCTGAGAAATTCTCATTTTTAATCTGATGTTTGCCATTTGACATAAACATGGCTCTTTGATGGATACAATATTACAAGATCAAAAGGAAAATGTATTACAAAATAATAATACAAAAAAATTAAAGACGCCTTACATGTGCTTTTTTTTTACAGGAGACAGGTGAGGATGAATTGATGATCTCATTTTTCAACAAGTTGTAAAATTTAGGTCCTTAGTAAAATACAGAAAATTGTTTGACATCATTTTGACATAAGGACAACCAAATGCACAAGAAAAACATTTTTAGAAGTTCTGTGTTATTATCTACTGTTAACCAATTCTTGAAACATGGCAAACATAAAACATCCTTCAAGGTCCAGTAACAAGAATTACCAGGAGTTTTGAGAAACATCCCCCTGGGCTAGAAAAACAACCTGTTAAGTTGATTTAGTGTGTTTCATTTAGATCCTTCAGCAATCAGGGCCTGCTTCATGAAAGGCTAATCCAGGGTTAAAATTTTGAGCCACAACAAATTATTGACAGTAGTATTTACCTTTGTACAGATTGTTTCTTGTTTGGACCTCAGAGTAAAGTTTATAATTATTATATTACATTCTCCGGTTACCTGTTTCTAGACAAGAAAACCTTGACTTAAAACTTCCCCCTTTCACCCAGATAACTGGATCCTGCGAGTAAAATTGTACTATTTCTGTCAGATTATTAGCTCTTTAGTATATTATATTTTTTGCTACATGTATCACATTTCCCATTTAAGCGCAGCTACAAATGTGATTTTACCTGTCCTCCAGCAATGTGGCAAAAAGGAGACCAGCCATGGAACAAAATATGCGTTCTTTGTCCTTAGCTTTACAGTTAAATTATCAATTGATCCAATCACCTGTTTGTCTTCTTGTTCTTTTGAGTGTTTTTTTCTCTCTTCTTCCACCGATTCATTTTCCTGTTTTTCTTCCTCAGTTTTGTCTTCTTCTACTTCGTCTTCTTCTACGACAACATCTTCTTCTTGATCAATATCTTCCCCCTCTTCTTCGCTTTCCTGATTTAATGAAGACAAAAAATAAAAAATGATCCATCTAGAACACAGCTATAATAGTGAATGCTGGGACTCGCACAGCTATAAAACAATAAATCAGAGGCCAAAGAATACATGTATGAGTCCTACATTAATTTGTAAGATGAAAGAAGAATACATATGATGGATCCTTCTTACAGTGGACAGAGAAAACGTTTGTGCATCCAAATGGATGCATACAAGGCATGATTGGTACATCTTTTAGGAAATTTAATGTGGGACATGCAGGTAGATGGATCACTTAATTTTGACCTGTAACAAACACAACCCTGGTCAAAACATCTTGGAACACTTGAGGCAATAAGGCTGACACACAAAGACACACTTTGCTAAATTAACTTGTATTCTACTTCTTATAAAAGCTTGGAAATGTTGTTGTAAGAGACCATTTCTACATTGCCCCAAGCAATGTCGATCATGTTGAAAAAGTACTTGAATGCATAACGTCAACACTGCGATGGGAGGAGGGGTTGGGAAAATGCATCATTAAGTTAGTGTCCCGAGAGTTTTGACCACGGTTGTAGGTGTTTTGGGCAAAATTCCCATGGCAAGTTCTCACTTGAGATTCACTGACCTCCCCTTCACTTTCACTGCCATCGCTATGAGACTCTGATGACCCAGATTCTCCTGTTGTATACTCATCGCTATCAGACTCCGAGTCGCCATCACTCTCATTCTCCTCCTCAGTTTCACTATGTTTATCAGACTCAGCTTTTTCATTCACAGCCACACTTTCATCAACAGCTTCCTCAGGTTCTTTTACATCAGCTTCAGCAACCTCATTTTCATGTCGAGGCTCTGTGTCATTTTCTTTTATTCCATCACTTTCATGCTGAGATTCTTTTGGAGCCTCGTCTTCATGTTGAGACTCTGTGGCTTCGTCCTGTGCTGTCCCATTTTCTGGCTTAAGTTCAACACTAGCTTCTTGAAGATCAATTGGCTGTTTCTCATTAAGTATTTCACTCTCTACATGATAAAAGTAAAGATGACCCAAGGTTTTCAATAAAAATTGAAGTAGCCAGCAGGTTTGAAAAGAGTGACCAACTGTAAGAAACTTGTGAAAAATTGACCGAAATATAGTGTTCATATGAAAACACATCATAATGTTTTTCATTCAGATTTTATTGACATTAATCAAATTACTTGCTTCTTCTTTCTAGAAAAAAATAGCTGACCTCTATGAGCAAAGTAGCCGACAC